>BQNB010047932.1:0-2500 GCA_026074375.1 Tanacetum coccineum
TAGTGTCTCTCATATAGTTGATTTGGATTTATCCAAGTTGTCTATTGTCTTACAAAGGCTAGTCAGATCCTAAACCAAGGACCAACAGGTGTCTATCCTAACCTTTCCCAAAATCAATCACACAAGCACGCAACATGTCCTCCAAAGTTTGGATGGTTCTTTCACTTTGACCATCGGTTTGCGGACGTTATGCCATACTCATATCTAATTGAGTACCTAAAGCTTTGCTTAGCAATTTCCAGAATTGAGATGTAAATCTACCGTCTCGATCAGAAATAATCGAAACTAGTACACCATGCTTTGAGACAACTTCCCTCAAGTATTGTCTTGTCAACTTTTCCATAGATTCATTTTCCTTCATTGGTAGAAAATGAGCAGATTTAGTAAGGCGGTCAATAATTACCCAAATTGTGTCTTGACCAGTCGATGTCTTTGGCAGTTTAGTAACAAAATCCATAGTTATATTCTCCCACTTCCATACTGGGATCACAAGTTGAACCAATAAACCGGATGATTTTTGTTATTCAGCCTTGACCTTGGCACATGTCAAACACTTAATGACATAGGTGGCAATCTCAGTTTTCATATTAGGCCACCAATACAGTTTCTTCAAATCCTGATACGTCTTGTCCGATCCAGGACGTATCGAATATTTTAACTTATGCAACTCATGCATGATAAATTTTCTTAAGTCTCTAGAGTGTGATAACCAATTCCTGCTCCTAATGCAGAGGGTTCTATCAAGACGAGTCTCAAAATCCTTGTCCGTACCATAAAGGTTCTCATCCTTAAGGTTCTCTTTCTTGAGAGCTTCTACTTGTGCCTCATGAATTTGTGGCGGTAGGTTTAAATTAATGGTCATTACTAAGGCTCCCACCCTAAGAGGCTTAACTCGTTCCTTTTTGCTTAGAACATCTGCTGCAACATTTGCTTTTACTAGGTGATATCGAATCTTATAATTGTAATCACTGATCAATTTTTAACAATCTACATGGTTTCGCGTTCAATTCCATTTGATCTAAAATGTATTGTAAGCTCTTATGGTTTGTAAACAGGGTATGATTTATGCCATCCATGCAATGTTCCCAGATCTTGAAACTATATACTATTTCTCCTAATTCTAGGTCGTGTGTCGAGTAGTTCTTCTAATAAACTTTCAGTTGCCGTGAGTCTTAAACTATCACCTTCTCCTTCTATATCATTATAGTACCCAATCCATTATGCGAGGCGTTATAATAAATGACTAAGTTTTTTGTTCCATCGGGTAATACTAAAATCGGTGCACTACAAAGTTTCTACATTAACAGTTGAAAGGCTTCCTCTTCTTTCTCCTTCCATTCGCATCTCACATTTTTCTAAGTTAGTTTGGTTTAGAGGCTTCTCTATCCTAGAGAAACCTTCAATAAATCTTTGGTAGTAATCGACAAGACCTAAGAATTAGTGTATCATTGTTGGAGTCGTAGATGTTACCTAACCCTTAATTGACTTAATCTTGGCAGAGTCTTCGTGAATGCCTTGACTATCAACAATGTGGCCGATAAATTGCACTTTCGGGAGCCAGAATTCACACTTAGAGAGTTTGGCGTACAATTTCTTATTCTTAAAATTTTTTGAGATAAGTCTAAGGTGTTCCTCGTGATCCTCATTTCTCCTTGAGTAGATAAAGATGTCATCGATGAATACTATCACAAACTTATCCAAGTACGGTTTGTACACCCGATTCAAGAGATCCATGAATACCTCTGGTGCATTGGTCAAACCAAATGGCATGACCTAAAACTTGAAATGTCCATAACGGGTCCTAAATTCGGTCTTAGAATATCCTTTTCGCGAACTCTAGTTGGTGGTAACTAGTCCTTAGGTCGATCTTCGAGTAAACGCTAGATCCTTGTAGTTGATCGAAAGAGGTCATAGGTCCTAGGCAACGGGTAACGGTTCTTCACGATTAGCTTGTTTAATTCTCGGTAGTTGATGTATATCCTGAAGGATCCATCCTTCTTTTTGACGAAAAATATTGGAGCTCCCTAGGGTGAGGAACTGAGTCTTATAAATCCCTTTATACATACGACATACTATGCCGAAGATGGTCAACTCTCTGCCTCTCAACATCTAACTTGCCTCTAAGTCTTATGTTATCCTACTCCAACGTACCAATCCTACCACACACTCAGCTCTTTTGCTCACTAGCAACTATTGATGCATACCCATCACTCCTATTGCTTCGAACCATTAAAATTTCATCACCTAAGGGAATACGAACAATCTTTTATCACAAATGATCACGGCATGGTACCTTGTCAACCAATTCATACTAATGATAATGTTGAACATACCGGGTTCTATGGGTATTAAGTCGATGTTAAATAGATGATTTAGAAGATTCAGTGTACAATCTCAAATGATGGCATCAATTCCTATGATCTTTCTGTTAGCTAACTCAACATAGTACTCAGTATTTATGGTGGATGGGATGATGGCACTTAAAGGGTTAATCTTAATG
>BQNB010047932.1:12500-42833 GCA_026074375.1 Tanacetum coccineum
TAACTAGTTTATTAACTAATTTGGGTCTCGGCATGGGTCGACCCAAGAGCTCAAAAATATGCATGTTTCAATAATTCTTTACGTCCAAGTTTTATAAAATGAATTACATGCATGTGGCCCTATATGTATATATACAAAAATGGACCCTATGGCCCTTGTCTCTTTCTCTTTTTCCTGCTTTGTTTCAATCGACCCAACAGTGGAGTTGGTAGCCACTGTTGTGGTTTCTTTTTCCAACATAATGTGATACTAAAACATGTATAACTAGTTCTTCCATTTAAACCCGCATGATTTCCGACTTAACAACTTGGTTACGAAGTTTTTGAAATGATGAGACACAAGGACGGTTCATGCGAGCAGGCCCAACAGGGACTGTTGTGGTCACGGTTCTAATGCAACAGCCGTGACAAGGCAACTGCCTCTGGTGGCTGTCGGCATGCATTGGGTTGCGCCTCAAGCAGTAACTAGTTGTCAAGCATTTTAGAGTCTCGGTAAGAACCAACGAGCACACCTTGCTCGGGTTCTATTGGGGAGGTGACGTGCCCACAGTGAGCCAATGGCTTGCTGTGGCTCGTCATGTGACAACTAGTTAAGCCTAAGGTAATGAACCACGGTCACCACTCAAGTTTCCTATGAAGCTTTTTGTATAACCCTTGTATCCACACGTCCCATCGTGAGCCAACGTTTCAAATTTAAGGTTATCATTGCATGATACATTGTTTATTAGTGTTACTATGCTTTGCTTATTCTTTGCATGGCACGACCACAGTATTTACATGCGTGCTCATATACGAACCATGCATGGTTTGTACCATGTGGTCGTGTACACGTCATGCAAAGCTGAGGCCCTCGTCTAGCTTGTTAAGGCTAGACGTGCCTTGGTTTTGGGTCATACATAGATTTACAATGTGAATGTTATAATAAGGCTAGGCGTTAAGCCACGAGGGCGACTTACCGAGGTCCAATCTTGTTAGTCGATAGGGAGGAATGATGATGATAAGAGTTCGAACCACACTTGGTTGCTACTCCTTTTAAGCCGACGTCCACTTAGCTCTTTGACCTCAACGAAACTCGAACTCAATCGTATAGTTTACTTCTTGTTTTTTTTTCAAATTTTAGTTGTGATCGAATTGTTCATGCATGGTTCCTCATTTATACGCAAAGTGTTTACTAGTTTCCTGAGGCTATGCATGTGAATGACATTATTTAGACATACTATTGATGTATATGATACTATTTGTTATGATGGCTCTTTTCTAATACTGTTAAAGAATAATACTATTTGTTGAATTGAAATTTGAAGCAAGACGTGGTATGTAAATAATTTCGAAAGGACGAAAGGTACAGGACCTTGGATGTAAGAGATGTAATGATAGTGTTGGCTTGCCTATTTTGAATTCTTTTCAACTGATTGACTTAGATATGCATTTGTATATTAGAGTTTTAAGGTAATGAAACGTCAAGGTATATTATTTATTTAGTAATATTTAAATATTGTCCATTTATAGTTCTATTTATTGAAGTATGGACGAGTTCACAAAATAACATAGTCGTGCGACTTTGTTTCGCAAGGCGTGAAAAATATGATTTTTATTGCTACGCATTTTCTAAAGTACCCCTTTTTGATCCGTAACCACAATGATGATTTATACGCATTATTATAACTTATAAAAAGCATAAAATATTGTACGCCGCTTGAAGGATAATTTTTATTGGAAAGTAACGGTAAATTAGCAATTGCTTGCGGTACATACCCTTGCGTAAAACGACAAGGAGTTCTAAATTTTTCCGAGGTGCTACATCCGCCCCATGTTATGCGATTTCGTCCTGAAATCAAGACGTTGTGGTAGATCGTGGGTTTGTAAATAGGTGAGGGTATTTATCCTTGAACTGGTCTTCGCGTTCCCAAGTGTACTCTGGGCCTCTATGTGCATTCCAACGAACTTTAATGATGGGTACGCAGCTTTGCTTGAGTTGCTTGACCTCTTGATCTATTATCTCTACGGGTTCTTCAACGAAATTAAGTTTGTCGTCGAGTTGGATTTCCTCTAGGGGTATAACGAGCGTGTCATCGGACAAACATTTCTTTAGATTGCAAACATGAAACACATCGTGTACTCGACTAAGTTCTTGAGGAAATTCCAATCGGTAAGCTACTGGACCAATACTTTCTATGATTTGAAAGGGTCCAATATAACGAGGGTTTAACTTTTTACATTTTCTAAATTGCATTACACCTTTCCAGGGCGCGACCTTGAGCATAACCTTATCTCCAACTTCAAATTCAAGGGGCCTACGCCTCTTGTCAGCATAGCTCTTTTTTCGATCACGTGCAGCTTGTATGCAATCTATAATCTTAAAGATCTTCTTCGTAGTCTCGTAAATAATCTTTGGTCTGGTGAGTTGCGCTTCTCCAACTTCAGTCCAGCAAACGGATACCGTAAAGTGCTTCGAACGGTGTTGCTTTAATACTCATGTGATAACTATTATTGTACGAGAATTCTACAAGGGGTAAATGTCTATCCCAACCATTCCCGAAGTTAATCACGCAAGCTCTCAGCATGTCTTCTAATGTCTGAATGGTCCTCTTACTCTGACCATCGGTCTGCGGATGATAAGCAGTACTCAAGTTTAACTACGTACCCAATGCCTTATGCAAAGATTACCAAACTCTAGAAGTGAAATGGCTATCACGATAGGAGATAATTGACACCGGTATACCATGCCTTTCTACTATCTCCTTCATGTACAGCCTCGTTAATTTTTCTGTCAAATATGTCTCCTTCATTGGCAAAAACTGAGCAAACTTGGTAAGACAATCAACAATGACCCAAATCGAATCAAATCCTGCTGCCGTTTTGGGTAGCTTGGTGATGAAATCCATTGTTATCTTCTCCCACTTCCATTTTTGTATATCGGGTTGGACCAATAAACCAGAGGGCCTCTGATGTTCTGCCTTAACCTTAGCATAAGTCAGGCATTTGCTGACATATGTGGCAATTTCCGCTTTCAAGTTCGGCCACCAATATAACATTTTCATGTCATGGTACATCTTGTCGGCTCCTGGATGAATAGAATACTTTGACTTATACGACTCGTGCATAATTAAAGATCTTGTGTCACCGTAACACGATAGCCAACTTCTATTATCCAGACACAATGTTCCGTCAGTGTAGGCTTCTAACTTCTTTAGCATGCTACCAATATCTTCTGGCTTAATGTTTTCAATCTTAACTACTTGTTTTTGCGCCTCAAGGATTCATGACGGAAGGTCTAAGCCAATGGTCATAACTAAATCTTTTACTCATAGTGGTTTGACCCTTTCCTTCCGACTCAAAGCATCTGCTATAACATTTGCTTTCCCCAAGTGATAACAAATCTCGCAATCGTAATCACTTAGGAGCTCTATCCATCGGCGTTGCCTCATATTGAGTTCTTTTTTATTTAGGATATGTTGTAGGCTCTTATGATCGGTGAACACTACACACTTTGTGCCATACAAATAGTGTCTCCAGATCTTTAGGGCGAACACTACAGCTCCTAACTCCAGATCATGAGTGGTGTAGTTCATCTCGTGAACCTTCAGTTGCCTAGAAGCATACGCAATAACCTTCATTCTTTGCATCAGTACGGCACCTAACCCTTTTTTGGATGCATCATAATACACTACAAAATCATCACTTCCTTCTGATAGTTCTAAAATAGGTGCAGCACATAGTTTCTACTTTAGTAGTTGAAAATCCGTCTCTTGATCTTCACCCCAATCAAACTTTCTATCCTTTTGCGTTACCTCCGTCATAGGTTTAGCTATTTTAGAAAATCCTTCAATGAATCTCCTATAGTAACCTGCCAACCCTAAGAAATAGCGAATCTCCGAAGGAGTGGTTGGAGATGCCCAATTCTTAATATCCTCAATCTTAGTTGGGTCCATGTGAATACCACTACTATCAATCACGTGTCCAAGGAACTTCACCGTATGGATCCAAAATTCACACTTCGAAAATTTAGCATACAGTTCTTCCTTCTTTAGCAATTCTAGAAGAGTCTTTAGGTGTTCTTCGTGTTCTTTCTCATTGCGGGAGTATATGAGAATATCGTCGATGAACACAATCATAAACTTATCCAAGTATGGTTTGCACACATGGTTCATGAGGTCCATGAATACCGCAGGTGCATTGGTCAAACCAAAAGGCATAACTTGGAACTCATAGTGTTCGTATCGTGTTCAGAAAGCAGTCTTGGGGATGTCTTCTTCTCTAACTCTCAACTGATGATAGCCAGACCTTAAGTCAATTTTTGAGTAGATGTTGGATCCTTGTAACTGGTCAAATAAATCATCGATTCTTGGTAAAGGATAATGATTTTTCACTGTAAGTTTGTTTAACTCACGATAATCGATACACATCCGGAAAGATCCATCTTTCTTTTTGACAAATAAGATTGGTGCTCCCTACGGAGAGGAACTTGGTCTTATAAATTGTCAGAAAGTTCTTTTAGTTGTTCGACTAGTTCTTTCATCTCTGTAGGTGCAAGGCGATATGGTGCGCGTGCAACAGGTGCAGCTCCGGGTATCAGTTCGATGTGAAATTCCACTTGGCGTGTCGGGGGTAGTCCCGGAAAATCTTCGGGGAATACTTCCAGAAAGTCTCTGACAATGGGCATATCTTCAATTTGCCTTTCTGGGATTTTAATTTCCTCCTCCTTCATCATTTGAATCAAGAATACTTGACATCCTTGGTTGATGTACTTCTGCGTCCTGATGCTCGAGATGACTTCTAGTCTGGACTCATTTTTAACTCTGCTTCTCTCGCCTTGTATGATCAGCATATCATTTCCATACACAACATGAATGTACTTCTCATAACACATAACCTCTGTGCGATGTTTGGTCATCTAATCCATTCCGACGATGACGTCAAAACTTCCTAGTTCTATAGGGAGTAAGTCGATTTTGAACAGGTGATTTTTCAAGTTAAGAGTACACTCTCTTAAAATAGTGTTTGTGGTTAGCGACATCCCGTCGGCTAGCTCTACACTATAATTAGTATTTAGGATTGTAGGAGGGATGTCTATATACTTACTAAAAGCATATGACACAAAACTTCTATCCGCACCAGTATTAAATAGTACTGAAGCATAGACATTATTGATAAGGAATGTTCCATTCACCACATTGTTATCTTTCACAGCAGCTTCAGCGCATAGGCTGTATACTCTGCCAGGCATTCTACGTCCTTCTTGAATGCTGGTTGAGGCTTGGTTATTTCCCTTGGGGTTTCCTTGATTCTGCCTCAGATTGTTCTGAGGATTTTGTTGGTTGCCTCGAATTTGGTTTCCACAGCCTTGGCTTCTATTATTTGGGCACTTGTTCTTGTAATGTCCCTTTTCACCACACCCGAAGCAAGTTACATCACTTCCCTGTCCTCCTTGGCTTCCGAGTCCTTTTTGTCTTGCGGGATGAGGTGGGGATTGGCAGTCTTTGACCTTATATCCTTCCCTTCTACAGTTGTGACAAGTAGGAGAGCATGCGTCAGTGTGGTGTCGTCCACACTTTCCACAGTAAGGTAATTTGCCAGCGTAAGAACCTTGCCCGACTGTAAAATACCCTTGCTGTCTCTGGACGTTTGTTTGGGTTGAGATTACTAGTGGAGTTGGGGTTGTTGTTGTAGTAGTGGTTTCTGTTCCATTTCCGCTTGTCACTAGAGTTTACTCCTAACTCTTGAACTAGTTGGTACATCAATCCTTGAGCCATTTCAATTGCTTCATTCAAATCTATTGGTTTGGATGAGGTTACATTACCCTTGATGTTCAAAGGCAGACCTTCAATGTAACGTTCCAACAACCAGTCGGTGTTGGGTACCATTTTGGGGCATAAGAGGATGAGTTCTTGGAAATGTTGATTGTAGGCGGTAAGGTTCGTACCTTTCACCTTTAAATTCCACAGTTCGTTTTCCATTTCCTTGACTTCATTTCGAGGACAGTACTTTTGGATGAACATAGCCTTGAAATCACTCCAAGGTGTTGCATAAGCGGTATTGAGAGTAACAGAACGAACATATATGTTCCACCAGGTTAAAGCACCATCTAGCAGTGTGCTAGAAGCAAATTTGACTCTGTCACCTTCTGCAACGTTGCTAATCCCAAATTGAGATTCTTGTTTCTCGAACCATCGGGTTAAGCCTACAGCACCTTCAGTACCACAAAAGTTTTCATGCATGACTGCACAGAATTCCTTGTAGTTGCATGCCTTATTCTAGGAAGAGTTAGATCCTAGGTTGGTCTCTTCTTGATTGCTTGCAGCATGAGTCATAACGGCAGCTGCGAGTGCCCCAGCAACTCTTGTTGCAATGAGCTGGTTGAGCATCTGAGTGTCAATGCCACTGTTGATGTCCCTATTGTTTCGGTTGGTCGGATGGTTGACTGGAGGGTTTTGGCGTAAAGTTAGGCGTCGTTGGGGTGCCATTTTCTATGGGACAATGGAAATGACAGTTATGACATGTATAAAATTATATGCGTAAGGATAATCACGTTACTACAAATGACATGTCTTTTGAAATTAGTACTGTTATTATTTGTAAACACGATACTTATTCCGAAAAGTAAGGGAATACAAGAGTTTACTAGTCGTGACAAACCCACAGCTTAGTGGTTGTACAAAAGACAGAAATAAAACTAGTTGTTGTTATGGTAGATTTGCTGGACTACTTCCTTGATTGCCTCCTTCCTCTTCAATCGTGCTTCCTCCTAAGCATTACTAGCACGATCCTCTGCATCTTCACACAATTGTCTGAGCTGAGTAATCAGTTTGTCTACAGATAGCGTCTCTAACGAATTTTCCTCAACTCGGGGCTTCACATCCCACAGTGTCATGAAGGCTTCTAACTCCTCCAAACAGGCATTTAGGTAACGGTCCATGTCCTCGAGAATGGTATGCAACTGTCCTCTAAGGCGCGTCATGCATACGGTCAAGGCTGTCTCAGGAACAGGCACCGAATTCTAACGAGTTTCTGTCGCATAGGCAGTTAGAGCTTCTTCTCTCTGGGTGAGGTCCGTTTCAGTAATCATCCGCTGGTAAGCAGCCATCGAGAATAAGGATGAAGGTTAGGGTGGTGGAGTAACAGGATCAAGTTGATAATCATGAAGGTTAATAGCAGAAATTCTGGCACGTTCAGCAAGATTTGGCTCAATGTTGGGTAAAACAGATATGCGAGCGGTACGTCTGATAGTTGGGGGAAATGGTAATATGGATGGCACAATAAGTAATCCGAGAGTAGGACGTCTCTTGTGATACACCTGGGGGAGTGTGTCGGGATGTCTGGGAGATATCAGAGTAGTGTTATTGGTGTGTCTTAATTCATCTGAATTTGACATGTCGCTGAGACAAGAAAATAGGAAATAAGGATATAGGTATATTTCAAAATACGCATATTTAAGTCTGTTTAATACACATGTAACCCATATTAAGTATATGTATACGTTTAATGCATATGTAATCCATATTAAGTATATGTATCTCATATATGTCTATTTCACATGTATCCTATTTTAATATATATATGCATTCCTTCAATTGTTGCTTTCTATGTACCCCATATTGAGTATCCAGCAATGACAGATAATAGAAGCATAATGATCATGTTAAACAGATAAGAAGTTATAGTCTAGTGCTACCTAGTGCAACCTAGTTCTTTATAGCTCAGGGCTCTGATACCAATCTGTCACACCCCTAAAATATCAGAGTATAATGGCAACCAAGGGCGTGTGACTTCATGATTATCATACATCTAAGCAATACAGAGCGACCTCTATATGAGACGTTTTAAGAAAATTGATCATTTGTATTAGGAAATAATAAATTGTTTAAACATTCAGCGGAAGCATAAAAATAGACAATACGACATTGTTTTTAAATAGTACAAATGATCTTCAGATAATAGGAAATGAATGCAATGCATGAGACTTCATATAACATCTTCGTTCTTAACACCTGAGAAAACATTGCTAAAGTGTCAACATAAAGTTGGTGAGTTCATAGGTTTGTTTAAGCAGAAAATGTAATGTTTATGAATCACAAGATTTTATCCACATATGATAATATAACAGATACAAAGTCATATAAATTGCATTACTATTGTCTAAGCTCATGACACCGAAGCGTTAACATATACCAACAACGAATGAATGCCTTGCATGCGCCTGAACACCCGGGACACCCGTAATCTGACTCAAATGAAATTGTGTTTGCTTGACTAATGTCAGTCCGAGACAAACAGGGATGTCAATCCCGATAGATCTATCCATAACATTCGCGCTTACAAGTAATTAACCGGTTCATGATTAAATCGGTGAGCCAATAGCAGACTTGGGTTAAATCGGGACTAGACCCAATCAGTAAAGAGTAATTACCACTTTGTATTCTCACACACGTTTAAATAAGCAATGTTCTCACACCCCAAAGATGATTAAAAAAAACAGTAGAGTAGGCTATGAAAAAACCACCTTGTCCAGTTAAATTCGCCTGTAATTGATAATGGATCAATGCACATCAAATAGTGACTCGGTCAGTAGAGCACCTAAGTAATATATGACAATCTGAGTTTAACATCAAAAAATATAAACATTATTTGTAAGTTACCAAGTTTATATATTTTATTATCGCGTTTATTTATTTACATCGTAGCCGTTAATTAATTGGTGCCATTATCACGGTTCGCTCGACTCGTTTAATTAATCATTAATTTACAACTAATACCCTTAAGCTTCGAAATAGCGGATTTTAGTCCCTCTATTTTCTAAATTAAGTAAGTTACAGAATTAGCCTTCTAAACTTTCATGTAATCGTTTTTAATCCCTTCACTTTCCAAATAGTAGTATATATAATATATACAACTTTTTTTTTGTTAAATAAGTTTTGTAAGCCGTGTTAAGATTAGTTATCCATTTAAACTCGGTTTCGTTGTTACCCATTTCTAAGTCATCGAAAAGTATCATTTAAATTCCTTCTTATCGAAGTAACCATTTGGCTCATTAAAGACTTTCCCAACCCATTTGGATTTGGCTGGAACGACTCGAGGCTCGAACAACATGCACGTTTCCATACTTCTTCACGTCTAAAGTTTACCACTTAAACCTCATGCAAGTTGTTAAAATATCACATGTACATATCTTTATAATGTAAGCCACATGGTCACCTTTTTCTGATTTATGTCGAGCCCAACAGTGGGTTTGACAGCCACTGTTGTGGTGTCTTCTTCCTTCACCCACGCACCCTTAATTATCTGCTACTCAGTTTTCTTCTTCCCCACATCATATACGCAAGCATGTATGACTATCTTTCCATTAAACCCGTAAAGTGCCCGACTCGAATTCTTGAGGTTACGAGGTCTTTAAATGCTGAGATGCAAGGACATTTGGTACGCTGAGCAGACCCACCCGCGGCTGCTATGGTTACCTTTCTTTGCAGCGTAACAGACACGACAAGGCAGTGGCCTATGGTGTCTGTTGGCGTGCATTGGTGGTGCGTAGGTTGAAATCATTTACCAAGCGTTACGGGTCCTTGGTACGAACCACGAGCTCGACTGGCTCAGGTCCTTTTGGGGGCTGTGGTATGCCTACAGTGAACCAAAGGCTCGTTGTGGTTCATCGTGTGCCAACCGATTATGCCCAAGATTGCATACCAACGTTTACGTACATGTTTTAAAGCTTTTATAAAAGAAATCCTTGGTCTGTTATTCGTTCTTATGAACGACGTGCTTTACGTTAATTTTTCTATATATCGATATTTCATGCATGTTGTGTCGAAGGGTTTAGTATACGTATGAACACAATTACCAACGCATAGGTTGTACCATGCGTGTCGTGCACTTGCCACACACACACAAGTCGAGGTTTGTTAAACTACGAAGTAAATATCGTACTAATGACAAGCATTAACTATGAAGTCGACTTACCAAGGTCCAAGTTTACCGAACGACGGTGAGAAAGAAAAGATGGTGATAAGGGGGTCGAACCACACTTGGTTGCTACTCCTTTTAATCCGACGTCTACTTGACTCGAACTCGAATCGTATAATTTACTTTTTGTTTTTTTTTCAAATTTTTGTTGTTGAATAATTGTATCCATTGAGCATGGTTGCTCATTTATACTCGAATTGTTGGCTTGGTTACTGAGATATTACATGTGAATGCATACTATACACACTATTGCACCATAGTGATAATTCTAATATTGTTAGTCATCATTGTCTCTTTTCTAATACTATTAGAGAATCTCTACTATTGTTTATCTTTTCTATTTGAAATTTGTATCAGGTATATAAGACGTAGCATGTGAAGGATTCTTTCAAAATGAGAAGGTAGTAGGTAATGTTAAGAGTTTTGTAATTGATGGGTTGTTTAATCATTACATATATGGGTTTTTATATGTAACATATGTGTATAGTCAATATATTGGTTATCATTATGTAATTCATTATTTGGTTATATTTCTTTTGAATTCCAATTAAAGTTTATCATGGTTATTAAGTTGAACGTAATGTGTTTTGTTATAGTGTACAAGTAAATGGTCTTTGTTTCAAAAATGTGAAATAATTATGTTATTATCGTTACCATGTTCCATAAAATTTCCTTTGTAAGACACAAGAGCAAAATGGTGATATTCGCGTGCTAATTAAACTTTTCATGACCAGGAGTAATGCATGACGATTATAAAATGACTTATTGCTGAGATTAACGGTAAATTTGCAAACTTGCAGTACCTAACTTTTACTTAACAAAAAGAGAAATCTAAATTCTTACGGGGTTGGCCACCAAGTTCTAAGGTGAATGAGAAAGCAAGCAATTGTTAGTAGCTATAATCAGAAATTAAATGAGTCATCTAGGACCTAGGAGTAATAGCTGAAAAAGTAACAAGTGTAATTGCTCTATATTGATAGTGTTTCAAAGAAGCAACCTTTGCATGCCTTTTATGAGAGAAATCTAATTAAGTTTATTCACCTCAATAGATCTTATGTTTGGTTTCTTTATAGAAAAAGGTATAATGATCTAACTAAAAGTTTAGTTTATATGTAGTGTTTAGAATTTTAAGAAAGATATTGACAAGAGGAAGATGTTTAAATCTAATGCCATAGGACGGATCTACCTAAATCGAAGACGAATCTAAGAAGAAGGATCCATCAATTCGTAGAGGTGCCAAATTTGAACAAGGATCATTTTCCCACTATTTGGGAGATGTTTTGAAAAATAGGGTTAATTATGAGAACTTATATAAGATTATAGGGATCTTGGTTTAAGTTTTCAGTAAATGACATATAAGACTTGTGTTTATCCATAGTCTGAGTACGTATGAGTTTTCTCCCTGAGATGGAAGTCCTAAGTCCATCAATCCTTCACTTAGCAGTGTGTTTAATGTTTAGCACATGTCTACTGACCATGGCTCACAACACTCAAACATTTGAAACACTTTCAGTCACTCATAAACATCTCATTGCAAGGATGAATTACAATTCGATGACTAATCTTGTTGTATAGCAAATCGACTTTTGATTTCATGTAATAACGAGGATGGTTAAACATGAAGAAACACGGAAAAATAATACTATGGTTCATTTGAAATTGATATTTTTTCGTTATCTAGATAAATCCAGGCTCGATTTCATGTTCATATTCTAATTTTGTAATTAGATTGAAGTGATAGATGATTATCGTTTGAATAATAATCATCTTCATATTTGAAATCCCACTTACGATCACATATTAAAAAGCATAAAGGTTTGTGGAATATGTCAATTTTTCCTAGTCATAATCCTTAGATAGTTTAAAGGGTTCTCATATGGTGAAGAAGAAAAATTATCTTTATTTTGGTAAAAGTAAAAGTGAAAGTTTTAAGAGAAGATAATTATGAGATTTGAGTTGTCTTTGGAATGTTTGAAGCCAAGTTCCCTGCACTTGCTTATAGGTTCTCGGACTCACTTTACCAAATTGCATTAGCAAGGTCTAAATTACTCTTCAATATTTTGGACAAAACATTCAAGTCTTCGATCCTACTTCATTGTGTATTTTATGCATATATTTGCCAAATATTTGGAACACAACTATTGGACAAGTAGACAATATGACATCATTTGCACAAGTGTGAGTTATGATCCGATGCATATTCTTATCGTCTTAGAAAATGATGTCCGTTATTATATATAATCGAGTGGTGAATGATTATGTAGGTTTAGATAATCTCTTTGATACATTTTGATATAATCCCTTAAAGCTAAACAAATAAGAATTATGAATTCATTTCATGAACTACGAAAATATTGTCCAATTAA
Organism: Tanacetum coccineum; assembly: GCA_026074375.1. Lineage (NCBI taxonomy): Eukaryota > Viridiplantae > Streptophyta > Magnoliopsida > Asterales > Asteraceae > Tanacetum > Tanacetum coccineum. The sequence goes on from BQNB010047932.1 coordinate 24,820, forward strand.
TTCCATAATAATAGCCATCATAATTTGAATAATGAATCGATATATATTCAAAATCCTTCTTGACCCTCACGAACACTCTTTTTAAAAGAAAATAAATAAAGACTTTCATAGTGTGTTTCCATTAATCCTAAGACTAGTTGTAGGTGATGGTGGAAGAAAAGACAGTTTTATTTTCTTACTTCAAGATTTTCATATATTTTGCTTGTGCGAAAAACTATTTGTTGATATGTATGGTATACATAGTTTTTGACATTTTATGAGTATATAAATGATTTTCCTAACTATTTTTATACAACACACATCTTTTGTAAAAAACTATACATTTATAAAAAGAATATAATTATGTATATGTTAGAACAATGCAAGCACAAGCAAAGTTTAAAAATACATTTTCTTTTACTTAATTACCAATGTATTAATACAATCTTTTATTTTGTTTAACCAACCCAAGGTCAACAACTCAAGATTTGTAAAGAAAAGATTTAGACATCTTGTTGGAAAGAAGTTAATGTGTTAGGAAAATATTTTAGTGACGGGTTTAAACATATGATCTTAGACAGTTATTTTCCCACATACCAGCACTTTTACAAACTATTTAACTCTCAATCCTAAATGGTTTACCTACAACTCAAAATTATCTACAATAGTTAGGCAACACTTATGTAAATATAGCTGATCGTAAGCCTATATGCAATGCACAAACAATTTTGTCACTACACGCAAAAGAAATCTAGCGTAAATGTATTAGGCCATAATCCGAAAAACTAGTACAATACAAATAGGAGCATACCTGACAACATGTTTTAGATATATTGATATAGCTCAAAAAAATAGCAATGATTACTTATTATTATCTATTTAATCAAGTTGAAACCATAGGCTTGATCACCTATGAAAAAAAATCAGAAAGGAACATGCTATGCTGGAGTAGTCACTGACTATAATTTTTTTGTCAATTACCCTTACTTTTCGATTTCTATTGTTCTTTCTTTTCCCTACATTGTTAACGAGATTATATTGCCATGTATTTTAATAAATATTTTTGCGTGCGTATTCATGATTCGTGTCGTCATGTGTATCGGTATTCGTAAGCATCATAAACTAAGCAGATTTTTCTTCAAACCTTGGTATAGAGAAACGTCATACCCTAGCGAGAGACAAAATCATGCTTTACCTGTAGTATCATGGAAAATTACGGATTGAAAGGTTCTAGAATGTAAATGAGCATATCACTTCTAAGTGGATTAAAACCCAATAAAACTAGAGAAATTTTCCCCACTATACTTACCATTTAGTGAGATAGAAATCACGTGATTATGAGATCCTCGTATCGCCAGAAACCACTGATGGAACCTTCCGGATGTCACACCGACAAGCCGGAGAATTTAACAGCTAACCGTTTCCAACCCGTGGTTCTAGTAAATAGACATCTTTTCGATCAACTACGAGGATGTAGCGTCTACTCGAAAATCGACCTAAGGACTAGCTACCTCACTGAAAGTTCATGAGAAGAACACTCGACACACGACCTATAGATTTAGGAACACTAATCACCGATAGACAAAAGTATGAACACGAACCCGATAATCACAGTGAATCAGTTAAAAGACCTAGAAACGCAATCGTGTCTTACCACTCAGCAGAATCTTAAGTCCTCACTTGAACTACCTTATCTCATTCTTAAGTTATTACTTTTCCCGTGAGCTCCTCCCATTTGTTGACCTTTATTTTGGGGATATTGTTTCTTGAAAAGTCCACTCTTCCGTCTCACTTTCGTCCCGTTTTATTTTTTTTTTGTTATAGTTTAATGTTGTTGCGTATTCTTATACTTTTATCACTGACTTCCATATGTTTTTGTGCCTATGATAGTTCAAATTTAGTAAAATTAATAAATATTTTAATAAGATTTTGATGATTTTCAGATATAGTTAAATTGTTCTTGTTTTAGAGGTTGTGAGATTTGTGAAGTCAACAAAGATGGCGATAAGTGTAAGCTTGAATTATAGTGAATAAGTTTTGAATGTTTTGGCGTAAAAGAATTTTGGATAGTTTTGGCAAATATTATGGCATTTTTAAATGGTCCAAGTCCATCGTTGATTTATAAAAATATAGTTGTTTTTTCCGAGTTATCAATGAGGTAAAACAGGCGTTAAAAAAGTCTCCGACAGGTTTATTAAGTGTCGAAAGTTTTTTGAAACTATGTTTTGGAGCTTCTTAATATCAAAACGAAGGTTTAGGAATTTTACTAAAAAATGATAAGTCGTTTGCCGTTGTCATTTCTAAATATAAGAAAAAGAAGGAAACAACATTATATATATATTTAGCAAGCTAAGTGTTTTGGTTAGACGATAGGGTTTCAATAGTTCGTTTTTGGAGATATAGAAACGATTAAATTAGGGGATATTATTAACATCCCGAAACTAAAAACTTTTCTAAAATGGAAACATACTATAAATATTACATCACGTAAGAACTAACATCTTCAAAAACTTAACGAGTTCGTAAAGATACATTTTGTTGACTAAACTAAAAGCACAAACATATATGGTTGTCCATTTCGTTACTAAACGTTGTGTGCAACGTTCCATTTTTATTATTATTATTTCTCGTTCTACGACGCATCTATATTAAGTCGCGATTAGAGCCGTTCGGTTATACTTTATTCTCCTCCTTTGTTTAAGGTGAGTTGAGTCACGATACTTCCTCGTACTTTCTAAGTAAGTTGAAGACTTACACCTTTTAGCCTCGTTCGATATTAATCACCGGTCCTTACAGATATCTCTGCCCTAAAACATTTAAACCCTTATACAGACATACCCACGCGTCTACACTTCCTCCTTTTATGTTTTCACTGTTAAGGGACTTTCTTTATAACGCGTTTATATCAACCACAAAACTTGTAATGAAATTTTTTCTAAAATAATTCATATTTAATGAATTAAATAACCTGGTCAAACTTAGCCAAAATTTTTGTATATTAAGAAGTGTCAACACATTGAATTTTGCTGAATAAAATTTTCAACGCCATGTTTAAAAACGGATTTGTTAAATCCTAAATATGTTCCTAATCACACAATAGGTTAACAAAAATCGAATCCCGGGACGGGATTCCTTTAAGGGGTAGTAACTTCACAACTCCTGCAATTTTTTGAAATTATAAATACTATTTTACCCTTTGACTTTTTGGGTCCGACTTGACTTTTGACTTTTGACCATTTACGGTCACATAAAAACGATTACCGCGTAGCCGGTAAAAATTTTTGAAACGTATTTAATTAATAAATCATAATTACGATTATTATCGCTCATTTGCAAACTTATTTTTCTAACTTATTCGACTTGAAAACGAGAAGATATATTTTGTTCCTAAATTGATTTATCAAAAACGACCCGCTAAATTACGTTTTCACGATTCAGACTCTAAAGCAATTTGATGTAAAACGACATTCCTGACAACTTTTTAGTTTTGACCGAGAAAAGAAGAGAATAAAAAAAAAAAGAAAAGAAAAGAAAAAAAAGAAAAAGAGAAGAAAAAAAAGAGGGAAATATAAAAGAGGACAAAAAAAAAGTAAAGAAAAAATCAAAGAAATAAATAAGAGAAAAAATAAAAAATATGAAGTAATACAAAAAAAAAAACCCGAAAAACAGTCAGAAAGGTGACTGAAATTCCCTCGCAAGATTAGAAACGAGAAAAATAATTAAATAATATTTAATTAACATTTTTATTAAAAAAAAATTTAATAATTAATGTCATTCATTTTATTTAAAAAAACGCGAATATATCAAATTTAGTTTTTCACTTTACGGGACAAAGGTTAACCGGAACCCAAATGAATATTAAACATTATAAAAAATTTTATAAAACATTTATAAAATATAATCAAGTAAATTACTCGTTTTTATATCATAAAAATGATTTTGGAAAAACAATGGCGGCAAGTTTCGTAATTTTATTAGGAATCGTCCGATAAGTTGGCCCAAACGAAGTCTCGAACGCTTTTATCAAAAGGTATAATAAAAAGATTACACTTTAACCCTCACTATTATAACACTATCAATTCATTTTTAAAAGTTTTATAATAAATAAAATTAAAACTTTTTAAATCATTTTTTATCAAAATATAACACACGACACAAACAACATCTTACCTCCTCCATCCTCCATCCCCTCCATCTTTTCCGGCAAGTTGTTCCGGGCCCCGCCACCATCCACCAGCCGCACAATATATCCAGTGCCAAACTCCCTGCGAACAAATTATAATAAAAAGATAGATCCACCAGCGATTACCCGATCTACTTCCACCACTTCTCCGCCACGCGCGCACCAAGTCATCATCACGCACCCTCCTACGCTCCCTTGCATCACCAACCCAACCGTCGCGCCTCCCTCTTCAACAACCGACAGCGCACATTACCAATTGTACCCTCTCTCCACCACCTTCCATACTACCTCCAATGCCAGCCATCTTCGTCTGCCCCACGACCCACCATCTCTGAACGACCATCCACCACCACCACGATGACTGGCTCAGCCGCACACCAACGCCCATAACCACCAATTCAAACACATCATCATCCCTCCTCGTCGTCGCTGTCCACCACACCACTATCACCCAACGAGCCACAGCAACATCCCACACTTATAACCACAGCCCCTCCCCCCCCCCCCCTCCGCTGTCGCACGTCATCAACCACCTCCACTACGTCACCGCCACCCTCCGCCCCACCTTTACAATGTGGAACAACATCACCTCACACAGCCGCGGGCATAATAGCCGCAAACCACCACCACTTCATCTTATAATTTCGAGTGTGGATGGTTCATTTTGTAAAAACTTAATGATAAAATAAGGTGGGTGGGGCAATATATTGCTCTTGTGATATAATGCAACTTCTTGGCACCTCTAACACGAAAATCCCAATGCCAATAGAATCGTTTTGCTGGCCCCAAGTCTTTCCTAGAAAAAGACTTTCTCAAATCTCGTTTTATTGGGCAATTCTTCACCAATGTTCTTGCCAACAATCAGCATACTCATTAACATATACAACAAGATAAAAAGTAATCATCCACCAACTTCTGAAAGAAAACACAGTGATCTAGAAGAAGTCCTTTTCGGTAGCCTTGCTTACCCTATACCGACTCAAATTTCTTGTACCACTGTCTTCGTTGCTTGCTTCAACCCGTACAAACTTTTCTGAAGTCTACACACGTAGTCTTCCTTCCCCTTAACCTTAAAACCATCTCAGTCAATGATCCACAAGTCAATAACTTCTTTCTACACTTCAGTCATCATACCATGCACAACAATCTCCACACCTTAGACAACAAACACAGTCTATCATATGCCATCACCGACACAAGGCACCGATAACCGCAAAGAGGACGAGCGTGAGAGCGACGCGATGCGCGCGAGTGAGTCAGAGTGTCTTCTCTCTATTATATATCTGATCTCTCTCTATATCTCTGTCTCGCAGAGTGCGGCGTAGGAGCGCGTGGGCGCGTGAGAGAGGCGAGAGATCTATCTTACCTATCTCTCTATCTTTAATCTTCTTGCTCATAGCTCTAAAAATGTAAAACAAGACAGACAAACAGGCTTAGACACCACTACGGCACAACATGTTTCCCTTACTGTCTAAATACATATATTACAAACATCAAATCATAACTTCTTAGATACATTGTTCACTCTTTACATTTTTAAGAATTATATTACTCTATAGATCCACTAACAATCGCGTACGCAAGGTAACAATATCGTACTTACAGAACAAGTTCTTGTTTAGCACATCTTGCACATAATTGTTTATTTCACTACATACATTAGATCTAAACACACACCTTATCGTTATATCTCATAAGCGCGCTACAGTACATTTGTGTATCAACTGACACTCAGAGTACAGCTGTGATATATCGTTTACTATACATCACAGGATCTTTACGTGTCTATCCAGCACACGACAGCATCCGTCAGTACACACAGGCTGTATTATGACAGCATGGAGGCGAGCACTCTCATACCCTACAGATGATTATTGTGTGTTACATTATATGACATATGAGGAGGATTAGCATATAACTACACAAGGTTACACAATTTCACGAAACAATACTGTTAGATTAGGGTTTTCATTTATACAGAGACTCTCAGTTGTAGGGATGTGTGAGTTTTACTGTTCTGGTAGGAGTTGAATGACTAGTGGTTGTTCTAAAAGCACAGTTTTGACTAGAGTTGGGGTATCAGTGGACTCTAATTTCTGGTGCGCGCGAGATAGATGAGATCATGATGGTAGTATATAGCAGCTGGTGAGTCGGTAGTGAGAGTCACACCGATACACTACTTTGCTTCTGGAAGGATTTGAGGTGTGTGTGACATACATATAGTACTTGACATGGCAATGATAACTCAAGGAAGCATTATCTAGTCAAGTATTAGAGTATGACACACACTAGAAGGTGGGATATTATACTCTCTTTGTGTTTATTGGTGAGGGTTACTGATTATACATTCGATATGTGATGATATGATGACTTTCAATATGATATGTGTGTTATCTGTGAGTTGAGCGTGGAACATAGACGGTTCTGACTTAGGTAACAGTTCATAGTAAGTGTCTCATCTAGTAGTACTCTGAGACAGGGTACAACATATATGTTCATAGTATTAATGGAGTAGTTATGATGTGACATGGACTTGAGTGTGCAGTGTTCGTTATACTTAATGGTTACAATTATGTATAGATGGTAATTTAAAGTTGTTAACTAATGGAGGTTAAATGATATGATTGGATGGGTGAGGGATGAGGGGGGTTTTTATATGTTATGGATTATTTTTTATAGTTTTTGGTCGGGTGGTTTGTTAGGGGATAAATTTAAGGGATATTATGATTTTAGATTTGTTATGTTGGGGGTTGGTTTTTAATGTAAAATGAATTTGTATTTTGAATATAAGAATTTTTGTATGATGGATTTTAAAGGATTGGGTTTGATTGATGATGTATCGATATTATTTAGGTATTTGATGAAGAGGTGATTGAGTGGTTAGGTGGGGGAGAGGGGGTGGATGGTTGGAGGTTTTGAATTGATAGATTATTGTAGATGATTTGGGCATTTGGTTGTAATAATAATGTGGATGGGATTTTTAATGGGTTGGTGGAGGAAGGAGGAAGAGATTAGTTTGATTGTTATGAGTTTAAATTTAATTTTAGGGTGAGGTGTGGAGATTGGTTTGTGTAAATATAAGGGAGGTGGGTGAAGAGTTTTGTGAATTTTTTGTTAAAATAATTGTGTGTTTGGAGTATGGGTAATTATTTATTAGGTTTGGTAATGTGATAGTTTGTTATAATTGATGTTAGGTTTAGTAGAGGAAATGATTGGAGTGGTGGATGGAAGGATTTATGTGAGTTATATTGTTTATTGGTGTTTTATTGATATAATGTTTTCTATTTATTATTGTTTGTAGTGTAGAAAATTTGATATATTGGGGTAATAGGATAGTTTGGAATTTTATAGGTAATTATATGAGTGTGGTACGTGTGATGGTATTTGAATGGGTGTGAGGGGTGTTTGTTTTTTTTGGTGGTGGATGGGTGTTAGGTTTTGTAAAATGTTAAAGATGGAAATTTGATTTTATTGTGGGTGGGAATATTTTCATTTAATGTTAGGTGGTGGTAATGATGATTATAGAGTAATGGGGTGTGTTGTGGTTGAGATGTGTGTGGTATGGTGTTTATATGGATGTATATAATTTTGAATAAAAGGGTATTTAGTATTATTTTTTAGAATTGTAATGATTAATTGTGAGAAATGTTTGTAAATTAATTTATAATAAAGTTGATAAGGGGGTGTTTTGTTTTTGTTGTTTATTTTAGTGGGGATAATTGGATATTTGATAATAGGGATTGTTGAATTTAGAGTTTATTATGTGAAGTGTTTGTAATATAGATTATTATTTTTATAAACAAAGAACTCATCTGGGTGGTATTTACTATCAGTAATTGTCATCACTATCTGCATCTGTCTTGTGTTTGTTTCTGGTTGTTAATAGTTTTTTCTTGTGTTCTCTTTTTTCAACATGTCTGCAAAACTCATCGTGTGCCCTTTTTGATGACTATGAAAAATTCAACATCAGCAAATTTTCCTTTGCTGGAACTACTACGATGATTACCTCTGTTACTCGGGCCTCTGCTTTGACTTCTCCCCCGCCTTTCTGTGACCAAGACATCTGACTGTGAAGAAGAACCCTGTGACTTTCTTCTCGTTTCTTCATTCAGAATACTGCCTTTAGCCAATTCCATGATGATAACACCATCTGGTGCAGAGTTGGACAAAGATGTCCTAAAAGTCTCCCAAGTATCCGGTAAAGTACCAAGAAGCCATAAGCCTTTAATCTCATCTTCAAACTTGATTCCCATACATCCAAGCTGATTTATAATACCTTGAAAGGCATTTAAGTGATCAGTAATAGGAGACCCATCAGTGTACTTTAATCTCATCATTTGCTTGATTAAGAACAACTTGTTATTTCCAGTTTTTCGAGCATATAACTGTTCAAGTTTGTTTTCCAAAGAGTAACGAGCTGTGTCTCCTCACAATATGGTTCAAACATTATCATCGACCCAGTGCCTAATATACACCCGCAAACATGTTCTATGCAAATTATTCCATTCTGCATCTGTTTGTTCTCAAGGTTTTCCCAGTAGAAAGACAGGCAATAGTAGCCTTTTAACATAAAGGAACCTCATTTTTCCTTTCCAAACATGAATAATTAGAATCATTCAAACTAACCATCCTACTTGTATTAGTTTCCATCATTCAAGCAGGTTAAGTCCCAAAACCAAGAACCAAGCTCTCGATACCAATTTGACAGGTAAGAACAATGGGTCACAACTGTATAAACACAATTGTGGAAGCAAAACTTCGTTTGACATATTTACACCCAAACCTGTATGAACCTAGAGGATGCAAACAAATAGGGAAAAATAAAAACAACTCTAATCAGCCCCTAATATCCTCAAATCAGCCCAAAACAGACAGAAACAAATGTAATCAACACACAAGAAGAACACCAAACTTTTAGCGTGGAAAACCCCAAAACGGGTAAAAACCACGGGACACCTAGTGCCGCTTAAATTCACTATCAACGAGGAGAGGTACACAATGTCTTCTTTAGATAACACTAGAGGTATACAACAAACATCATAATCTTGGAATCAAGCATCAAGATATATGGCAACAATCAAAGAACAAGAAAGGAAGAATATCACCAAATAAGATGCAATCTGCCCAGGTATGAAAACGGACTTCTAGGCCTCAAAATCAAAATCCCAACGGTCAGAACCTTCCTCTCGATGTCAGGAAGCTACAGTCCGAAAATCGTGACGATCCGACGGTGCAATCTCCGGTGATCGGAAAAACACTGCAGTTGGATTTGGGTGATATATTACTCCCAAAAATCTTCTTTCTTTTCTTTTCTTTTTCTCTCCCTTACAACTCTTCACACATTTACTGCTAACCACTCTATAAGAGTCCTTAAATAGACGCCAAGATGGTCCTCAAGTTTGGGCTATAATCCTCATGGTCTAAGAAAAAATACCCAACAATCTCTTTCAATAATATCCATTCAACTCTTTTTTTTTTTGTAATCGTTCGATTAATCAAGTGTGTTTGATCTAGTTGTTCATACAGTTTCTTGTTTTCTATGATTGTACACGTTCGTGTTCAATCTTTAATTTGTACTATATACTATCTGCTTAATAAATTAAAACCAAGGGATGTTAGATGCTTTCTTGATAAGTGGTTTTTGATTATTTCTAGCATGGTATCAGAACCATTAGCTCTTGATCTAAGTGTTTTTTTGAAAATTAGGGTTTGAATCGATTTGGGGGTTTCTTGTTTCTTGGGTTGCAATACTTGATTTTGGTGTTCTTGGTTGTTCTGGTTATAGATATGGTCGTATTGTGGGTTAATTGGAGATTAATTGAATTTAAGGTTTCTTTAAACTCTAATTTTGATTTTTAGGAATTTCTTTTTCCTGGTAAAGGTTGAACAATACTTGACTATGTAATCAAAGTGTTTGTTTGTTACGTTCATTGTTTTCGCTGCTTATTCCCCACTGTAAGTTGTTTCTTCCTTAAGCGTTTTACAGTTTATATGTAGTGTGAGGTGCAAATGATCTGATTATCTCCTTGATCTGCAACTCCTCAGTGTTAACGAATACCTGCTCTAACTCTAATTCACACTACTAGGTACTTGATAGATCAAGGGTGATGAGTTATGTTTAATGACAAAATAAACCGATAAAAATGTTTAATTTTATTTATGAATCTTTTCATGTTTTGTTTGATAACACTTATAAAATCTATATGAATAAGTAAAACTACTTAAACTAACACATAAACATTACTTATTCTATTTTATAGGCATTACTTTGCATTACAAAGTAAATTATACAAACCATTATTTACATCCATCGGATATACATCATCATTTGCAAGCATATCTTAGGGCAATCTTAATCTTACAAGATTACACATATCTCTCAAGATTTTGTAAATCAATTCGGAATTTTGGTACTATATGTGCACCGGTTCTGTTGATGTATAGCTGGCCGGATTTTTGTTCCTGGTCAATTGAACCATAAGAACCGGCCAACATGTAGAATTTTTGCTATAAAATACAAAGCACTTCTCAATGTTCACCACAGTACAACTTTCAACATGTAATCATCTAATCCTAACTAATCATTCGCTATATTCTTGCATAGTTTTAGTTAGCATTTTAATTGGTAATTCTCTTCAAAGAAGAAATGCCAAACGCCCCTTTGGACATCAATTCCCAAGAATCTTGTTCGCATCTCAATAACATTTTTTAAGATACACAATTGCATGAATCTTATACATCATGATAGTATTTGTGAGTTTGTATTCATCATCATTGTAAATCAAGGTGTAAGTGTAGTTGGGGTTTGATCTAACGTGTGAAGAATTTGATTTTAGCTTTGTACCGTTAAAAGGTATAAGCAAACGTGTGAGCTTCTCCCTGGTTAAAATAATTGGTGACTAGGTTTACGAACTCTCAAGTAAGGTGACTCAGATAGTAGAGTTGGGCAGAAAGAAATGTCCTTTGTATCCGAACGTTTAAAAACTTGTGTCTTGGTTCAATCTTCCTAACTCTTTACTCTTACTCGCTTTAATTTTTCTTAAATTCATCAAACATCAATATTGTGCAAACTTCACATAAGATCAAAAACAAAATATTGAAAAGTAGCAGAAACTGATTCAAACCCTCGCCTTCTAGTTTCAAACAATGTATCACAGAGCAAGGTTACCAAAGTTTTTAAAATATATTGTATTTTTTATCTTTAAAACGATTATGGATGTTGGTAATAACAAAGAGGGTATATCATGTCAAACGACCACCTCTCTTTGAGGCTAATTGCTTATATAAAGAAAAACCGTTTTGAAACTTTTTGTGAAGTCTAAAGATATTGATCTTTGGTATATTATAGTGTATGGTAATTACAAACCTACCATCAAAGATAAAGATGGTAAGGATGTTATCATCACTTATGAAAAAATTGATGAAAACCATAAGAAAATGATTCCAAAATGGTTTACTACAACATAGCTTTAACACGAAAAAAGAATATGAAAGAATTTTTATGTGTGATACGGCCAAGGATATTTGGAACTCTCTAATAATTACTCATCAAGGAAATAAACAAGTTAAAGAAATCAAAATATACATGTTGTTCAAAAAATATGAAGAATGTCTATTTTCCAGATGATGGGAGTACTATTGATTGTGCTTTTACTAGATTTAATAACTTATTATTACATCACTAAAAAGCACTAGATGAATCTTTTCAATCGTAATCATCTTAGGAAATTCCTTGAGGGCTCTTCCAACTAAATTGCCGTTTTAAAAGGTTATGGCATTAGAAGAATCTAAAGACTTAACAACACTACCTCTAACGATGCTAGTCGTCAATTTAAAAGTTACGAGGTAGTAAACTTGTGAAAAGGACTTGAGAATCACTAAGAGCAAGAAATAAAAATATAAATCACTTGCTCTCAAAGCAAGAAAAGTCCTAAGTGAAGAAGAAGAATGATGAAGAATATGCCATGGCAGTAAGAGATTTCAAAAAAAAAATTAGAAGAAGAGGCAAGTTTGTTCGTCAACTTCATGACAACAAAAAGAACTTCCGGAAAGTAAAAGAAGACAAAAAGGAGAAGGATGATCGAAGATGTTTCAAGTGTGGAGATCCAAATCACTTCATTAGTGATTTTCCCAAACACTCCTTTAGTGATCAAAAGCATTCGTTTCGGGTGTAGAGCCGTAGCGAAGATGATTCCAAAAAGGAAGAAATCTGTCATATGCACTTGACGAACAATGAGGTATTATCCGATACCGACTTCTTACAATAGTAGACATCTTTAGATAAATGATCAAGGCAAAAATGAGTATGATAAACTATTGTAAAATTAAGTCTTAGGATTAATCAACAAAACAAACACAAAGGAAAAAAATGAAGTACTAAAAAAGGAGGCTTGTGAACTTAAAACAAAAGTAGAACAACTAGAAAGAAACAAGGAGATTAGCCTTGAATGTGAGTCATGTGTCAACCTTCAATCTAAAATTAGCTCACTAACTTTAAAACTGGCTAACATCAAAAATAGTAGTTCATCTTTGCAAGAAATGCTTGAAATGCAAAAACCACCAAAAGATAAACATGGAATAGGATACACAAATGACATAGCTTCTACTAGTAACACTGAAACCAAAAAGTTGAGTCCTAAAAAATGTCAAAATGCTCTCTGTAGAACTGACGTTGCCGGTTCCCTCTGCAAGAGAACCGCTAGTTCTGACGAACCAAATCGGCTAGTTCTGACGAAGAAACAAACGACCCTCTGCAGAAAATACAAGAAATGGAAAAAATATAGGAACCAACATTTAAAGAAAAATAACTTCGTGTTAATAACTAGAAAGTCTGCTTTAAACATTTCTAAGAGTTCAAACAACACTCCAATCTTAAAACTACAGCCAAGGGCTTGGAAAACGTAACATTCTAAACACACCCTAAAACGCCCTATAGAACTCCACCACACTATAACCTAAAAGCAACTATCATTAAGTTTGGTTGGAAACTATGTTACAACAACAAGAATATCAGTTCCAACCTACTATGTTTAACCAATAGGGTCCTTGTCCTTCATATCCATACATGATCAACCAACGGTAGGCATTATCTAACGGACCTATGAGATCTTGGGACTGAATCTTTAGTTGCATTTTATCAATTTAGGTACGTCAAATTAGTAAATATGGGCTTGCTCGCTTCAAATGGTAAGCTCGATCTACCAAAAAGATTATTTCTCTTTCAATCTAGCTCCATGACGGATTTTGTATGCGAGTGCTTGAGAAATGGCATCCAGATGAGAACCTACTGAAGAAGATGTTAGGTACTGTTCAGTTGTTTTTTAGAACTAACATGGTGTACCTGTGACGGCCTTCAGCGATGGGTGGCTTGAGTGCCATTGCACTACACTGGGTACTTCCTCTCCATCGCTTTAACTCTATATACATCTTATGTACATAGCAATCTTGGGGTAGGTCAATTATGCTAGAGTTTTATGATTGAGCTTTGAGCTAAATGTGGAATTGAAGATACATTGTCGTGGCTATGCCTAAAATCACTAGGAGGGGCCATTACACATTAATGTTTTTTGTGTTTGAATCAAGCAAGTGTTATATGATTATTTTAGAGGGTAATTATTATCATTACACATTTTATTTTTATTGGTTACGTTAAGTGATGCTCAAGGTTTCGCCTTGGAAAGGGGTTGTACGTTTTGGCAAACGAGGGAAATTAAATCCCAGGTTTGTTGGACCTTTCAAGGTAATAAAAAGGGTTGGAGACGTTGCATACAAGCTCGAGCTTCCTGAGGAGCTGAGCAGAGTTCATAATACATTTCACGTGTCCAACTTAAAGAAGTGTCATGCCGACGAACCCTTAGCCGTTCCGTTGGACGGACTTCATTTTGATGACAAGCTTCAGTTTGTCGAGGAACCTATAGAGATCACAGATCGTGAAGTTAAATGGTTGAAGCGAAGCCGTATCCCATTAGTCAAGGTTCGATGGAACTCCAAGAGAGGTCCAGAGTTTACATGGGAACGCGAAGATCAATTCCGGAAGAAATACCCACATCTGTTCTCAAGGACCGGGCCGTCGTCAAGTGTTGTGTCTTAAGCCTTGAGGACAAGGCTCATCTAACCGGGGGAGACTATAACACCTCGTATTTTAGGACAATGTACGACGTTAATAAAGTCACCATTTATTTTTTTGTATTGTACGCGTTTGTTTTTAATGGAAATCGTTAAGTTAAATCGCGTAAGCAAGAAATGATCAGTTAACGTAAACGGGCACCAAACAATAGTTTACGTCAAACAAGTGTTAAATAAATATTACGAAGATAATTTATAACTTTTCGTATTTTTTTAAGATATTTTTCTAGATATTTTATTAGATATTTTTCTAGATATTTCTTTAGATATTTATCTAAAATATCTTTTAGATATTTTCCTTTAACTTAACCCTAGTTAACTTAACTAGAGTTTCTTAACCTTAGTTAAGCCCTATATAAAGGCTTAACTAGTAAGAAAAACATACAAAACACATTCCTAAGGTGTAAAACACAAAAATCTCTCATGCCACGGCTCAATTAAGCCACCCAAACAAATCATACAAAATTTTTCTACAATCCATACAAGCCTATACACATCAATCCTAAGGTACACTAAGGTGTTTACAAGCATTGAATCACCATTTGCAAGTAATAATCAAGAAAAGGGAAGGCTAGGGCTTTTACTTGGAAAGCTAGGGATTTTATTGAAGAAAACAAGGGTTTTCTTTGTGCAAGCTTTAATTTTAAGGCTAAACACGGGTTTAGCATTTGTTGATCATCATCATCATACACCATAATGTCATCTAGAACCCTTTATGTTCTTTCAATATTCATTTTATGCATATGTTAGTTCTATTGTAGCTTGAATCACCATGTAGGATTTTTAACATGTAAATGGAGTTTTTACTTGTAATGATCACTTTGCACACTATTATATATGTTAAGATATTGCTAATATGATGTTAAAAGGGATGAGAAAGTTTTGTACCATATTAAGTTGGTGTAAAAATGATTAACTACAAAAGTAGTAAGGTATAAAAGCAAGGTTAAAAAAATGGATTCAACAAGGTCACTCAAAGATTCTGTCCAAAATTCATATATATAACACCTTATTTTATATTTTTATAAAATAGTATGATTCACGACGATTCCGAAAAGGTAAGAAACTTGTCAAACGGATTTATAACGAAAAAGTTAGAGCGAAAACGAGGTATATATTCGAGGTATAAAAATCCAGCATTTGTTAAGTTAGTAGTTTCTGTCAGGATTTTAAAATGGTATTTGCGGCACTTTCGAGTCCGTTTCGGCCTTCGGCCGAAACATGAAAGTCGTTCGGAAGGTCGTTTTACTTCACCGCAAGGTTCTTTAAGTCTAAAAGCGAGTGATAACGGGTCGTAAGGCGGGGGCAAAATCTGGCTTTTTGGTAATTAATACACTGCATCAGATCTGATGCGAGTGCTTTTTCGCCCATTTTGGTCGAGTTTCGGGTCTCGGACAGAACTGGAAAGTTGTTCAAAATATCGTTTCGCATAAATTCTCTTTAGAACCCGAGTCATGAAAAGTGTATTAGTGGTCATTATAGTCGGGTCAACCTTAGAAAAATAACTATAACTACCAGGAGTAACTAATACACTACCAGGAGTAACTAATATACTACCAGTAGTAATAACTATAACTACCAGGAGTAACTAATACACTACCAGGAGTAACTAATATACTACCAGTAGTAATAACTATAACTACCAGGAGTAACTACAACACTACCAGGAGTAACTAATACCCTACCAGGAATAACTATAATTACATTATTCAGATATTTATAAATGTTTTACAATTATAAATATGTTTTCACTCAAACAATTAGATGGTGATTAGCTAAATAGACTTATGCATGGTAGAGATTACTCAATGTGATTAGTACTTATACGACCTTAAATTAAATAGGTTGCATTCGACGATTTGCGTGACGCATTATTTGTGATACACTTGGCATTTGCTCACTCAAGGTGAGTTCATAGTCTCGCATTTCAATCTTTTTAATGTTTTATAAACCCGCGAGGGGAATACATGCTCTTTTACAAACTCATATATTTTACTACAGTACAATTACCTTTCAATACTTTGTGAGTTCGTAGCCCCTTTTTCTACTACTTGCTTTATTAAATACGGGGGAGATTACATGCTTGATTTCTTTGGACACAAGTGTTTTCAAAACTGTATGCTATTTCCTGATTACATTATTGCCTAAGTTACCGTATTGCCATTTAAGTCCCCTTTTATCATGAACCGTTAATTACCTGCTGGGTATACGCTAGTGTTATGGATAGATCTATCGGGACTGACCATCCCCGTCTAGGCTGTGGTTTCTAGTTGACCATTGACGCATTTAACATTCGAAGAAAATTCGTAGGATGTTTGGCAACATCTGTATTGAGAAAATTCGTAGGATGTTTTTGTAGTAACATTCTGTATCCGTGTTGAGCACAAACCTCCGAACTGGTTTGATTACATTTAATTACGTTAAGTTTCGGTGTCATGAGCTTTGTGCAATTATACCGTGTTATATATTTAACTTGTGAATGTGGTTTCTCCCTTGTCTTACCTACTTGTTTTGGACTTCGAAATACGTACTTAGTCCACCATTACTTCGATCTTGTGGTCCACTACTGAACAATTACAAGATTTATTATTCACATCTCTACTTACTTGGATTTTGATTGGGCTTCGTCTTTTTGTGAGATATCCGTATCCTGCACAATACAAATGCAAACATACAAATACAATGTATTTTTGGTATGTTTTTATTCTTTTAAGTTCGTTTTAAATGGAAAATGGTATGTGTAATTAAGCACATACCAGTCATACATTCAACTTCAAGACTATGCTCTCTGGGAGATCATAGAGGATGACAACTCCTTCAAGCCAGTAGCATGAACCACTACAAACGCTGACGGTACATCTACTTCAACAATACCCAGTGCTGTTACTGCTGAGGAGAAGATCCAAAAGAAGAATGATCTTAAAGCCTGAAGTATTTTGATGATGACACTTCCAAGTGAGCATCTACTCACTTTTAATCAATACAAAGATGCCAAGACCTTGTTTGAAGCCATAGAAGCAAGATTTGGTGGTAATGAAGCCACCAAGAAGACTCAAAAGACACTCCTAAAGCAGATGTATGAAAACTTCAATGCTTCTAGCTCAGAGTCACTTGACTCTATCTTTACCCGGCTTTAGAAAATTGTAAGCCAGTTAGCCATCTTAGGTGAAAACATCTCTCAAGAAGATCTAAACTTTAAATTCTTGAGAAGCCTTCCTTCTGAATGGAGCATGCATGTTGTGGTCTGGAGGAACAAATCAGATCTAGGCTCAATAAGTTTTGATGATCTCTACAACAATTTTAAGATTGTTGAACAAGAGGTCAAAAGAAGTGTAACCTCAAGCTCAAATTCAAATTCACAGAATGTGGCCTTTGTTTCAACTCCTAGTAGTACAAATGATGTTAATACATCTAATGTTCTTGTTAATATTGCTAGCTCTTCACTTAGTACTGCTAGTTCTACAGATAATACTATTGGACTCAGTGATGCCACAATCTATGATTGTCTGACCAATCAACCTAATGGGTCTCAGGTTGTTCATGAAGACCTAGAGCAAATCCATAAAGATGATCTTGCAGAAATAGATTTGAAGTGGCAATTGGCATTACTAAGTATGAAAGCAAGAAAGTTCTATCAGAGAACTAAAAATAAGATTATCATCAATGGAAGTGATACTGCTAGTTATGACAAGACAAAGGTAGAATGCTTCAATTGTCATAAGATGGG
>BQNB010047933.1:9921-42832 GCA_026074375.1 Tanacetum coccineum
AGATGATGGAAACAAAACTTGTTCTATGCCGAGTCGGTTGATAAATGGATACATTTTTAGTTATAGTTTAACAAATGTAGTTTACGTGAAGAACAACTATAAACTCTATACCAACAATTTCTGATTTTGGTTCACCATTATCTTTGACTTCCGGCATGGAACTAGTTAACACTGACACATTCATTTTCTCACTACTTGAGCAATTATAGATGAACAGATTACACTATAACACTTACTAAAATGTATGTCACCTAATTGGAATTTCCAAATACTACTGTAACATGTGAAACATGACCAAAAGAGAGCTGTCAAATGTGAAAATATCAAAAAACCTACCACCTGTATTTCTAACCAATCTTTGAAACAGTCCAAAGTTAAAGACTAAACCTGCAATTGAAAAATACACAAAGGACATAATTGCAATTTACTCTCAGCCACCACCATGAAAAAAGTAGATGAAAATGTAGAGAGCATTATCTCTTAAATGCAAGGTTGTCAAACTCGCGAGTTTACACGTAAGATTGTACGATCTTACGTGTCCACCTGATAAAATCGTGTAGGATCGGTGTAGGATCGCATCAGAGGTAGGATCGCAAGTAGGATCGTAAACTCGCGCGTAAGATCGTAGGATCGCGTGTCGATACGAGTTTACCAAATTACCAAATTACTAACTTATTGACTTACATACTTACTAGCCCATTACTTTTTTAGGCCCAAAAAAGAAAATTACGGGTCCGCTGATCTCAGTAACAAGTATTGACGTTTTATTCCTAGATTTTCTAATCAATAAACCTAATTATCTACTTTTTTCAAATTGAAATTACATGAAACAAATTGGGGTTCTTCTTCTAATGTTCTAGTTACCTTAAGCAAAAAATTTCTTAAAGGTAATTGTTGTTTTTTCTTTTACCTTTTCATTGTTTTAACTATTAACCTTTAAGTTTTAATTCAGATAGCTTAATTGTAGTGATACTAGTTAAGTACTTTGTTTTGAGACGTTTATTACGCATGTTATGTAATTTTATTCTGCTAAATCGTGAATGGGACGATTGAAACTTGACTTTTTGTGTTTTACTTTTACTTTTACTTTGGTATTTTAAATTTGAACTTTGACATTTTCAAAAGGATATTATATAAATTTATATTTGATGATGAGTAGAAATAAAAATAGTTTGACTCGTTTATCCGTTGCTTACAGAACATGATAAATTGGTAGGATCTTACGATCTCGATCCGATCTTACGATCTCGATCTTGCAAAGACAAAAACGATCCCAAGTGGGATCGCGATCTTGACAGCCTTGGCTTCAACATTAATTCTGCTCAGCACACTTGCATGGTTTTTGAGTTGCGTCTGCGGTATGAACATGAAATTATGACAAGGGAGAAATTTCAGAAGAAATTTATTGATACGTGTGCGGTTGTTCAGCAGCGTGATGCGGAAATTGCTGCTCTTGGGACTAGGTTGGAGAAAGATGAGCGCGATGCTGCGGAGGTTGTTTCACTCCGCGGTCATGTCTCCGAGTTGGAAGCTGGGGTGGCGGTTAAGTCTCCGGAGGTTGATACTTTAGGTACGCAGAATGCTGAGTTGTCGAGCAAGGTGTCTGCTCTTGAGTCTGAGCGTGGGGAGTTGATGTAGCACCCCGTAAGAAATTAGATTTCTCTTTTCGTTAAGCAAAAGTCATGTACTGCAAGATTGCAAATTTTACCGTTAATCTCAACGATAAGTCATTTTATAATCGTCATGCATTACTCCTGGTCATGAAAAGTTTAATTAGCACGCGAATATCACTATTTTAATCTTGTGTCTAAAAGGACATTTTAGAACGTGTAACGGTAAAAACCATACTTATTTCACATTTGTGAAACGAAGCCATTTACTCGCATCATTTTACAAAACCATCTACACTCAATACCCGTGACTAAATTCAAAAAAAAAATAGGATGACAACCAGACATCATCATGTATACTTGCATACTACCCTACTTGTTTTCTTTTCAAACTCCACATGCCAAGTTACGTCTCATGTATCTGATTCAAATTTTAAAGGTCAAGAAACAGTATATATTCCCACACAGTGATAAGTAGTACCAATGATGACCAATAGTATTAAGAGGTGTCACTATTGTTCAATAGTGTGTGTAATACCACTCCACATGCTTTTAAAATTTTCAGTAACCAGACAAAATGGTTAGTGTATAAATAAGAGCCATTCACACTCATCTCTAGCACAACTCAATTCTGAATACAAGAAGGAAACAATACGGTGGGAGTTAAGGTTTTTGACCCTAAAGACGCCGGGTTTAAAAGGGTAGAAGCCAAGGGAGGTTCGAGCACTCTTATCACCATCACCTCTCCCTACCATCTAACAAATTTAGACCTCGGTAAGTCGCACTCGTAATTTAACGTCTATCATTGTCATGTCATTTACCCTATAGCCTAGCATACAACACCAACGAAACGCGTCAAATCATGGAAAAGCTAGATAAGGGCCTCAGTTTTTGCATGACTAAAACACGACACATATGGTAAAACCCATGCATGATCCGTATGAACATGCGCATGCCAAACCTTTCGTCATACCATGCATGGAGTGTCGACATGTAGGAAAACTAGTGTGGACATATCATTTACAAAAATGAATAACGAACCAAGGCAATTTATAAAAAAAAGAGTTTAAACGAGTACATTGGCTCACCAGAGACGAGTGTACGCTAGGTCTATGAGTGACTTACATAGGACCTGATGTCGTGACCTCGATATGTTACCCTAGGTGTAACTAAGTGGCACATGACGAACCACAGCGAGCTGTTGGCTCAGTGTTGGACGTCACAGCCCCTAACGAACCGAGCAAAGTATGCTCGTTGGTTTGTACCAAGGCCTCGAAGCACTTTACACTGAATTGCATCACAAGACGCACCACAATGCATACAAAGAAGCCATAACAGGCTGCTGCCATTGTCGCGGCTGTTAAGATGCTAAGGACGTAGCAACGTCCTTGTGCCTCAGTGTTTAACTAGACTCAAGACTAATCATATACGATGGATCATGTGAAGTAAGTATAGAGACTTAGTTATACATGTAGAATGTTACAATATGTAGAAGAAAAAACCACAATAGTGGTTACCAACTCCACTGTTGGGCTCAACAGAAAACAAAAAGAATGGAAAGAAAGAGTAGGCCATGTGGGTTATTTTTTGTAATGTATAGCAATAATGCATGTAATAATTTCCAAAACTTGCATGAATTTTTCCTTGACGTAAGAGTAGTAAAACTTGCATGTTTTTGAGCCCTTTGGGTCGTCCCAGCCGAGACCCAAACGGGTTGACAAGCTTACTAACGAAACGAGGTAAATTAGAAGAGGTAGAACCTTATAAACTACATTTTTTTGACGACTTAGAAATAGTAACAACGAAATCGAATTATAAATGGATAAACGAATCTAACACGGTCTATATAAATTATTTAACACTAAAAATATTTTAAGGCTTGATTGGATTTTAAAACATAAAAGTCATAAGGTTGAATACATAGAGATTGAAATATAAAAAGTTTAATAATGGATAAATACCTAGTTTAGGAAATTGAAGGATTTCAGGAGATAATATTATAACTTTAGGGTAAATTGCGTAATTTACTTAACTTAGAAATAGAATGGCTAAAACTCGTTATATTAAAACTTAAGAATATTAGATATAAATAAATCATTTTTCTTAAATTATTTAAACACGACAACGAACCAAAAAATATAAAACGGATGAGTTCATGCACTTATTTAACGACTATAGTATAAATAAAATTCCATGAACGTATAAATTACGATGCATAATCTTATCAAATTATGTACTCATAAGTAAAAAGTCATGTATCATCCCTTGAGCCAACGGCCTAATCGACATTCTGAAAACATAAAACGTTATTTCATAAATGACAGTGCCCTTAGCTGACCCATTTGAATAAATCATTTCATACATTAAGTTTTTTTAAATATAAACTCAGATTTGTCATAATTACTTAGGTGTTTGACTGAGTCACTATTTGACGTGCATCGATTCATTATTAGTCCATGCGATTAACTAACAAGGTGAGTTTTCATAGCCCATACTCTACTGTTTTAAACTATCTTTTGGGGTGAGAACATTGCTTATTTTAAACATGTGAACACAAGTACAATTACTCATTACTGATTGGTCTAAGTCCCGATTTAACCCAAGTTGTTATTTGCCCGATTTATCATGAATCGTTAATTACTTGTAAGCGCGAATGTTATAGATAGATCTATCGGGATTGATGTCCCTGTTTGACTTGGACTGACATTAGTCAAGCAAATACAGTTTCATTTGAGTCAGATTACGGGTGTCCCGGGTTAGACACCTGCAAAGGCATTCATTATTGTTGGTATATGTTAACGCTTCAGTGTCATGAGCTTAGACGATAGTAATGCAATTTATATGACTTTGTATATGTTATATTGTCATATGTGGATAAAATCTTATGGTTCATAAACATTAAACATTTATGCTTAAACCAAACCTATGAACTCACCAACTTTACGTTGACACTTTAGCAACGTTTTCTCAGGTGTTAAGAATGAAGATGCTATATGAAGTCTCATGCATTGCAGTCATTTCTAGTTTTCTGAAGATTACTTGTACTATTTTAAAAATGATGTCGTATTGTCTACTTTTATGCTTCCACTGAATGTTTAAACAATTTATTATTTCCTAATTCAAGTGATCAATTTTCTTAAAACGTCTCATATAGAGGTCGTTCTGCTTTGCTTAGAAGTATGATAATCATGAATTCATACGCCTCTGGTTGCCATTATACATTGATATTTTGGGGGTGTGACTGATTGGTATCAAAGCTCTGAGTTATAAAGAACTAGGTTGCATTAGGTAACACTAGACTATAACTACTTATCTGCTTAACATGATCATTATGCTTCTATTGTCTATCATTGCTGGTGACTCAATGTGGGGTACATGGGAAGCAACAATCAAAGGAGTACATGTATATTAAAATGGGATACATATGAAATAGACATATATGAGATACATATACGTAATATGGGTTACATGTGTATTAAATAAACTTAACTATGCGTATTTTGAAAAAAATGCATATATCCTTATTTTTATTTTCTTGTCTCAGCGACATGTCGAACTCAGATGAATTGAGACGCACCAATAACACCACCATGATACCTCTCAGACTCCCCGACGCACTCCCACAGGTGTATCACAGGAGATGTCCTACTCTCGGATTACTTATTTTGCCATCCGTATTACCATTTCCCCCAACTATCAGACGTACCGCTCGTATGTCTGTTTTACCCATTGAGCCAAATCTTGCTGAACGTGCCAGAATTTTTGCTATTAACCTTGATGATTATCAACTTGATCCTGTTACTCCACCACCCTCACCTTCATCCCCATTCTCGATGGCTGCTTACCAGCGGATGATTGCTGAAACGGACCCTACCCAGAGAGAAGAAGCTCTAACTGCCTACGGGACTGAAACTATTCAGAGTTCAGTGCCTGTTCCCGAGACAGCCTTGACCGTATGCACGACGCGCCTTAGAGGACAATTGCATACCATTCTCGAGGACATGGACCGTTACTCAAATGCATGTTTGAAGGAGTTAGAAGCCTTCATGACACTGTAGGATGTAAAGCCCCGAGTTAAGGAAAGTTCATTGGAGACACTATCTGTGGATGAACTGATTACTCAGCTTAGACAAGTATGTGAGGATGCGGAGGATCGTGTTAGTAATGCCCAGGAAGAAGCACGACAGAAGAGGAAGGAGGCACTCGAGAAAGTAGTCCAGCAAATCTACCGTAACAACAACTAGTTTTATTTCTATCTTTTGTACAACCACTAAGCTATGGGTTTGTCACGGCCAGTGAACTCTTGTATTCCCTTACTCTTGAAATGAGTATCGTGTTTGCAAATAATAACAATATTAATTTTAAAAGACATGCCATTTGTAGTAACGTGACTACCTTTACGCATATAATTTTCGTACATATCATAACTGTCATTTCATTGTCCCTCTTATAGAAAATGGCACCAGGACAACGCCCAACTGTTTACCGGAACCCTCTAGTCAACCGATCGACCAATCGAAACAATGTGGACATTAACAGTGGCATTGATACTCAGATGCTCAACTAGCTCATTTCCACAAGAGTAGCTGAAGCACTCGCAGTTGCCGCTATGACTCATGCTGCAAGCACCCAAGAAGAGACCAACCTAGGATCCAACTCTTCCCAGAATAAGGCATGCAACTACAAGGAATTCCATTCAGTTATGCATGAAAACTTCCATGGTACTGAAGGTTCGGAAGGCTTAACCCAATGGTTTGAGAAACTAGAATCTCAATTCGGGATTAGCAACGTTGCAGAAGGGGACAAAGTCAAATTTGCTTCTAGCACACTGCTAGATGGTGCTTTAACTTGGTGGAACATGTATGTTCGTTTTGTTACTCTCGATACCGCTCATGCAACCCCTTGGAGTGATTTCAAGGCTATGTTCATTCGGAAGTACTGCCCTAGGAATGAAATCAAGCAAATGGAAAACGAGTTGTGGAACTTAAAAGTGAAAGGCACAAACCTTACCACCTACAATCAACGTTTCCAAGAACTCATCCTCTTATGCCCTGAAATGGTACCCAACACCGACCGGTTGTTGGAACGTTACATTGAAGGTCTACCTTTGAACATCAAGGGTAATGTAACCTCGTCCAAACCAGTAGATTTGCATGAAGCGATTGAAATGGCTCAAGGGTTGATGTACCAAGTAGTCTAAGAGTTAGGAGAAAACTCTGGTGACAAGCAGAAATGGAACAAAAACCACTACAACAACAACAACCCCAACACCACCAGTAATCTCAATCCGAACAAACATCCAGAGACAGCAAGGGTGTTTACAGCTGGGCAAGGTTCTTATGTTGGCAAATTACCTTACTGCGGGAAGTGTGGACGACATCACACTGACGTATGCCCTCCTGCTTGTTACAACTGTGGGAAGGCAGGACATAAGGCCAAAGACTGCCGAGCTCCACCTCGTCCCACGAGCCAAAGAGGACCTGGAAGCCAAGGAGGACAGGGAAGTGATGTCACTTGTTTTGGATGTGGCGAGAAGGGACATTACAAGAACAAATGTCCAAACCATAGAAATCAAGGCGGAGGAAACTAAATTCGAGGCAACCCTCAAAATCCTCAAAACAATCAGAGGCAGAATCAAGGGAACCCTAAGGGAAGTAACCAAGTATCAACCAGCACTTAAGGAGGACGCAGAGCACCTAGCAGAGTATACAGCCTATGTGCTAAGGCTGCTATGAAAGATAACAATGTCGTGAATGGTACGTTCCTGATCAATAATGTTTATGCTTCGGTGCTATTTGATACTGGTGCGGATAGAAGCTTTATGTCATATGCTTTCAGTAAATATATAGACATCCATCCTACAACCCTAGACACTAATTATAGCGTGGAGTTAGCCGACGGAAAGTCGCTAACCACAAATACTATTTTAAGAGGGTGTACTCTTAACTTGCAAAATCACCTATTCAAAATCAACTTACTCCCTATAGAACTAGGAAGTTTTGACGTCATCGTCGGAATGGATTGGATGGCTGAACATCGCGCGGAGGTTGTGTGTTATGAGAAGTACATTCGTGTTCCGTATGGAAATGATATGCTAATCATACAAGGCGAGAGAAGCGGAGTTAAAAATGAGTCCAGACTAGAAGTCATCTCGAGCATCAGGACGCAAGGGTACATCGACAAAGGATGTCAAGTGTTCTTAGTTCAAATGATAAAGAAAGAGGAAACTGTGGCATCCGGAAAACGAATAGAAGACGTGCCTGTTGTCAGGGACTTTCCGGAAGTATTTCCTGAAGAATTGCCAGGATTACCCCCGACACGCCAAGTAGAATTTCACATCGAGTTAATACCCGGAGCTGCACCTGTTGCACGCGCACCCTATCGTCTTGCACCTGCAGAAATGAAAGAACTAGCCGAGCAGCTAAAAGAACTTTCTGACAAAGGTTTTATAAGACCAAGTTCCTCTCCGTGGGGAGCACCAATCTTATTTGTCAAAAAGAAAGATGGATCTTTCCGAATGTGTATCGATTATCGTGAGTTGAACAAACTTACAGTGAAAAATCGTTATCCCTTACCAAGGATCGATGACTTATTCGATCAGTTGCAAGGATCCAGCATCTACTCAAAAATTGACTTAAGGTCAGGTTATCATCAGTTAAGGGTTAGAGAAGAAGATATTCCCAAGACTGCTTTCAGAACACGATACGGACACTATGAGTTCCGAGTCATGCCTTTTGGTTTGACCAACGCGCCTGCGGTATTCATGGATCTCATAAACCGTGTGTGCAAACCATACTTAGATAAGTTTGTGATTGTGTTCATCGACGATATTCTCATATACTCCCGCAACGAGGAAGAACACGAGGAACACCTGAAGACTATTCTGGAGTTGTTAAAGAAAGAAGAACTGTATGCCAAATTTTCTAAGTGTGAATTTTGGATCAATACGGTAAAATTCCTTGGTCACGTGATTGATAACAGTGGTATTCATGTGGACCCAGCTAAGATTGAAGCTGTTAAGAATTGGGCATCTCCAACCACTCCTTCGGAGATTCGCCAGTTCTTAGGTCTTGCAGGATACTATAGGAGATTCATCGAAGGATTCTCCAAAATAGCTAAGCCTATGACTGAGCTTACGCAGAAGAACCAGAAGTTCGATTGGGGTGAAGAACATGAAGAAGCTTTCTATCTATTGAAGCAGAAACTATAACACCCTATGTTTTCAAGTCATTGACGACGTCGATAAACCCACAATGTACCTTTTGTATTGTACGCGTTTGCTTTAAATCATAAATGTTAAGCTAAATCGCGTAAGCTAAAAATTAGCGTTCAATGTAAACGGGCATCAAACAATTAAGCGTTTACATCAATCAAGTAATAAATAATTATTTTGAGAATAATTATGGTCTTTGTTTATTTTATCGGTTACGTAAATTATGTACGTTTCGCGATAAAGTAAGTTTAGGCATACCCGGAAACCACAAAAATATTCCTACGCTTCAACAAATACCCACATTTATACCCAATACTCAAAAATTACATAAATATATCATGTATATCTCTCTATGGCCGAATATGGACCAAAGTGTGCAAGAAAATCTCATAAGAAAACACATTTCCTAGTTTTCATGGGATAACCTCAACTATTAGGGAACATGTATTAAATTTCTTCAACTTTGACCAAGGACTTTGACCAAAGACTCCTTAAGACCCTCATGGTGTCTCCTTGACTAGTCTTACATATACAAGACTTATACATTGCAAGTATTAACACACATATCCACTTCCTTAAGGTAAAAATCAAATAATCTCTCCCTTCTACCCTCTATAAGCCCACGGCTTGAAACCCCCTTCCAACCAAATCCATACAAAACTTTATACAACATATACACACATATACACATCCATCCTAAGATATTCTAAGGTATTTCCAAGCATTGGCTAAGCATTTTCAAGTATTAATCAAGAGAAAGGAAGCTAGGGCTTATTTAAGAAAACTAGGGTTTTCCTTGGTGCAAGCTTTGGATTTTTATCTAAACAAGGGTTTAGATTACATTGATCATCATCATCATACACCATAAGGTCATCTAGAACTCGATTCGATTTGGGTCATTGTTGATCATTATTACAAGTTTGCTCACTGAGATTGGCGCCAATAAGGGAGTGGATTCAATAGTGTGTGTGTGTGTGACGAGCTATACATGAAGACATCTCGCGCTCGCGCTCAGACATGGTATACCGGTGTCAATCATCTCCGATCGTGATAGCCATTTCACTTCGAGAGTTTGGCAATCTTTGCATAAAGCATTGGGTACGCAGTTGAACCTGAGCACTGCTTATCATCCTCAAACCGATAGTCAGAGTGAGAGAACCATTCAGACATTAGAAGACTTGTTGAGAGCCTGTGTAATTCCCTTCCCCCAGCGTATCGGTCTGGGCATAGTACATTTACCCCCGCCCTCCCCCTCCACCCCCCCACACACCCACCCACCCCCCAACACATCTCCCACCCCCCCCCCCCCCCCCCCCCCCCCCTCCCCTCGCCACAAACCAAACACCACCACACCCCCCCCCCCCCCCCCCCCCCCCCTCGCGCGCCACCCCCCCCCCCCCGCCTTAGTAGAATTTTCGTACAATAATAGTTATCACACGAGCATTAAAGCTGCATCGTTCGAAGCACTTTACGGTAGAAAGTGTCGCTCACCTGTTTGTTGGGCTGAAGTTGGAGAAGCACAACTTATCGGACCGGAGATTATTCACGAGACTACGGAGAAGATCTTTAAGATTAGGGATCGCATGCAAGTTGCACGTGATTGACAAAAGAGCTATGCTGACAAGAGGCGTAGGCCCCTTGAGTTTGAGGTTGGAGATAAGGTTATGCTTAAGGTCGCACCATGGAAGGGTGTGATCCGATTCGGGAAATGTGGAGGAAAGCTTTAAACCTGTTTATTGCGCTCTCCCTTCCATTTATAGGAAAGGATTGGTCCAGTGGCTTACTGTTTGGTATTACCTAAAGAACTTAGTCGAGTACACAATGTGTTCCACGTCTGCAACTTAAAGAAATGTTTGTCGGATGACACACTCGTTATTCCTCTGGAGGAAATCCAACTCGACGACAAACTCAACTTCGTTGAAGAACCCATAGAGATAATAGACCGTGAGGTCAAGCAACTTAAGCGAAGCCGTATACCTATCATTAAAGTTCGTTGGATGCTCGTAGGAGGCCCGAGTACACTTGGGATTGCGGAAGACCATTCAGGGACAAATTACCCATCTAGTCCTCAAATATCGCAATCTACCCCTCAAATACGGTCTATTGATTTGAGACGGAAAGCGATAACATGGGTCGGATTGTACACCTCAAAAAATTTAGGAATCCCTTGTCATTTTACGCAAGAGCATGTATCGCAGCATTTAAATTTTTTTATGCACTTCTCCAATAAAAGTTATCCTTCAAGCGACATGCAATATTTTACGCTATTGAGAATTATAATAGCGCGTATAAATCGTCATTTTGTTTACAGATCAAAAAGGGGTACTTTAGAAAACGCGTAGCAATAAAAATCATATCTTCACGCCTTGCGAAACAAAGTCGTACGACTATATTATTATGTGAACTCGTCCATACTTCAATAAATAAAACTATAAAATGCGCTCCCACAATTTCAACTTATTACCCTAGATAAACAAATACTTAGACCGTATCAATTACCCCTCCGAACTTTACTATACAAATACTATCCAAGCACATCTGTAGAACAAGAAAGATTCACAAATAGATGATCGCCCATACTATCGCTATCTAGGAATAGCAAGATGCATCCGTCTGAACAATCATGTAGTGAGTACACTATCACCTATTAGTGTTATCATACTTTTCTGTACAATGTCTGTATGCGGATCACTACTCACCTGTCATGTCCTGTCTCTTTCGTGAAATTGATTATTCATACTTACGTACAGACAGATGCTCTACACCTTGTTCTGTGTCAATTCATATAGCGCATTATGTGAAAACTATGTAGGCTAACGAGTATTGCTACTTTATAGCTAATTTATGAGACATAATAGAGCGCCTATGTGTGCCGACTCTGTATAGCGCGAATCAATTAAGCAAATCTACTCATGCACTATGAGTTTCTGCGTAATCACTAGTGAATCGTCACAGATTCAGATCTTGTTGCCCTGATCTTCTCACTGATTGTCAGAAACGAGAGCCTCGCCAACCAATATCGTGAGTATAAAGTCGAGGCTAACACTCCTATAGAGCTCTATGAAAATCAGAAAGACTCAAATCTTCAATCATCGAGATCGTAATTAAACTAAATGAGAATGAATAACGTATGAGTGCTGAGAGACGAATACGGTTCGAGGCGTCGAGGTCTTCGTTGAGATAGGACAAGAGACGTGAACTAGGTCTGTTAGGTGCGTACGTCCTAGATCACGCAGTCGTGAGTTTCTGTTCCATAGTCCAGTGGGTAGCCTCCTAATGTTGACCTCCTTTCATTCTCCTCCATGTAGAGTAGTTCGTTTCATCTGTACGCGTTAGGCATCTATGATGATTGCACTCTAGCACCATGTGTCAGGTTTTCTATCGAGTCGTTTGTGTCGACATTTAATGACATAGATCTTAGTATGACGCACATATGTCAGTGTAACTGTCTACTAGAGGTAGCGTTGTCCGTAACTTGTATGCAAGCGCCGCATGCGTGGTTTAATGAGCTGATCGCATGGACACGCATATGAGACATGCACGGATAGCTGTAGCGGTAATCATAGATGTCCGCAGGAAATGTAGCATACAGGCTGTACTACTGACTAATGCTTTAGGTCAACGATGTCAGACAGTCGGAAATTGCGTAACCAACACTAGTTAATACGATCTCTCTCCTTGTCACTTGCTAACAAAGGCTGGTATCCGGTGATGACCCCCATCTTCCTCAACGGCATCTGGTATCACCCCCTCGACAAGCCTAACCAACCCTTGACCTCTCGCCCGCTCAGCTCTTAGAGTAAAGATGTCGCTCTGCTCTCTCGCCGCGCGCCCGCGTTTCTCTTCCATTCAAGATACTTAACTCACTAGAGACATTCTTTGCTATATGTTATGTCATACTCCTCCTACTGTCGTGCCCCCCATGATTGTTCTCACACGTGATCTATGCAATGAGAGAAAGTGCCTACGAGACTCCTCTTAAAATTCTCTGTATCAAACAGTAACTAGTGTCTCAGCGCCTACGTACTACTATCACCCCCTGTCGATAAGACTCCTATGTCTACAATGTAATATGTGAGCAATCTCGCTTCTCGCCTCGATGTGGTCCAAGCCAAGTCGTCACATTGGAGTCATCAGACTCGAAATAATCCATAAACGAGGCTACCCCTCGTAGCACGCCCCTCCCGCTTGTCCTGTCACCCGTCCAAACCTGCATATCGCGCACACCTGCCCCAAACGTAGAACTCCGAAGGAACCCGAAGCGACACTCCGCTGCTCTCCGTCTCCACCTTACACCACCGCAGAGCCCACACCCGACCCACCACTCCCCCCCCCCCACGATGACCTCCCCCACCCCCCCCACCCGGATCCGAGCCCCCACACCCCCTACCGTCGCGCACCTTGTCCAAGCTCGACTGCTTCGCCTTTGCAATAAGGGCTCGCTGACCAAGACAGACGCGTAGGGTCTGCTCAACGCACCATCGTCCTTGTGTCCCAACATTTAACGACCTCGTAATCAAGCACTTATGTCGGGATCATGCGGGTTTAATGGGAGAACTAAACTATACATGCTCGTGTATAAGATGGGAAGAAGAAAGACCTAAAACAAATAAATAAGGGTGTGTTGGGTACAAGGAGAAGACGCCACAAACCGTGGCTGTCAACCTACTGTGGGCTCGACCAAAAATCAAAAAAAGGAAGGGAAAGGGGTGGCCATGTGTGGTTATATTATTGAATTAATACTTGTGTTATTAACTTGTAAATTTTTGGACATAAAGAAGTATGTGTACATGTACGTTTTCGAGTCTTTCATTTGTCCTTCGTCGAGACCCAAACAAAATGGGTAAGGATTACTCGAAAGTTAGAAGACTATGAAACAACGACTTTCGACGAATTAGGAGTAATAATAACGAAATTAATTTATAAACAAAATTAACACGGTTAATATAAAATCTTTGACATTAAAAATAATTAAAAGTTCATTCGGGTTTAAAACGTAGAAATTAAAATATGAAAAACCAAACTTTCGATGAACATCATTTTAAAGAATTAAGGGCTATATGTGACAATATGGAAACTTAAGGGTATTAGCGGTAAATATGTATAATCTTTATAACTTAATTAAACGAGTCGAACGAACCGCGATAAATAAAAACTGATAATTATAGGATTAAATTGTCAACTACGGTGTAAATAAATATAAACTTAGTAACTAACAAATGATATCTATATTTTCTGAGATAGAAAACTTGTAAACATAGGTTACGACGCATAATAGTATTAATTCATGTATATGTACTTGTTGTCGTACAGTCATCCATAGAGCCAACGGTTTAAATAACATTTTGAAAACATAAAACGTTACCTCATAAACGACCATGCCTTTTGACCATTTGCATAATTTATTTTGTACATTAAGATTTAGAATGTAAACTCAGGTTTGTTTTAATACTTAGGTGTTTTGATGAGTCACTATTTGAATGCTTAATCCTTACAAATCTTAGATGATTGCCTTCAAGTGAGTTTTCATAGCCCCTACTATACTTTTTAATCCTCTTTTAGGGTGAGAACTTGTTATTTCAAAGTGTGAATACAAAGTACAATACTCATTACATGATTGGTCTAAGTCCCTATTTAACAAGTTGCCTATTGCCCAATCTTATCATGAACCGTTAAATACTTGTAGCGCGGAATGTTATGGATCGATCTATAGGGATTGAGTCCCTGGGTGTCTTGGACTGACATAGTCAATTAAACACATGTTTCATTTGTGGTCAGATTACGGGTGTCCCGGGTTAGGGGGGGGGGAGGGGGGGGGGGACACTGCAAGGGCATTCATTCATTATTGGTATATGTTAACGCTTCGGTGTCAAGAGCTTAGACAATAGTAATGAAATTTATATGACTTTGTATCTGTTATATTGTCATATGTGGATGAAATCTTGTGATTCATAAACACTACGTTTTCTGCTTGAACAAACCTATGAGCTCACCAACTTTACGTTGACACTTTAGCAATGTTTTCTCAGGTATTGAGAACGAAGATGCTATATGAAGTCTCATGCATTGCAGTCATTTTTCCCGCTATCTGAAGATCACTTGTACTATTTAAAAACGATGTCGTATTGTCTATTTTTATGCTACCGCTGAATGTTTAAACAATTTATCATTTCCTAATTCAAGTGATCAATTTTCTTAAAACGTCTCATATAGAGGTCGTTATGTATTGCTTAGAAGTATGATAATCATGAAGTCACACGCCATCGGTTGCCATTATACTCTGATATTTTGGGGGTGTGATTGCAGAACTTTGTGAGTTAATGCACTTAGCATTGAATTGCTTTTAATTCTCTTAAATTTCAGTTCTGATGAAAACGTGTGCCGCACTTATTTCAAAGTGCACCGCACTTTGGCTCGTTTTAGCAGATGGCCTTTTCTAAAGTTGTAGATAATTGAATTCTCTTTCCGTGTCCACTTAAATCAACTAAAACGGAGTTCGTATGACCGAGTTATGGCCAAAACAGCGAACAGGTGTCGGGAAGCATTCAGCTTGAGTTATTTTTTCATTTAAGCTTCAAATCTCCGCGTATTCTTCTGTTTTCTTCCACGACACATTCCAAGAACCTACAATGACAAATATACTCTATTATATACCAAAAGTTCTTATATTCAACCAGTTTATATATATAAAAGCATTGATAACGCGTATAGAAACATGTATAATTTGAGCGTTATCAGGGGTACCATTAACATGGGACTCTTGTATCCGAAGGATTCTGGCTTTGAACTAGCAGCTTTTTTAGATGCCGACCATGCTGGATGTATTGATACTCGCAAAAGCACTTCTGGAGGAATACAGTTCGTAGGTGATAAATTAGTCAGCTTGATGTCAAAGAAGCAGGACTGCACTGCAATGTCATCAGCAGAGGCAGAGTACGTGGCGTTATCTGCAAGTTGTGCTCAAGTAATGTGGATGAGGACACAACTTAAGGATTATGACTTAAACTACAACAAAATACCGTTGTATTGCGACTCTCAGTCAGCCATAGCAATCTCATGCAACCCCGTGCAGCACTCCCGTACCAGCACATCCATACTTCGCTACCTTTTTATCAAGGAACCGGTTGGAAAAAACGGGTATAATTGATTGTATTTTGTCCGAACTGAAATACCATTTTGCTTGTTATGGTTTACTAAAGCTCTACCCGAAGTTAGGTTTAGTATCTAAATTAGGACGCATTGGTTTGAGATGTTTGACCTGCAGAACTAGAGTTTGGCAAATGAATCTGCTGATTATTCTTCAAAACATCGAACTTGTAATATGTTAAAGAAACGAAACAAATAAAAACATATAAAACTATAAAAAACCACATACAAAAATATAATATTTCAAAAAGAATATTACAGAAATCCAAAAAATCAAAACAATTTCTAAAAAAAGAATCTTCTCGACCAGTCTTTGGGAATCGGATCACATATCCGTACCTAGCGCTGTAGATTACCTCCCCTCATTTCCTATACACATCCCTAAATCTCCCTCTAAACAATCCAAACAACCCCATAACCCAAAACCAACAACAAACATTCAATACCAATCGCAACTCAATCCCCACTTCCACCCTCCCTCCCCCTTCTCTAAACCTAAACCTATCCCCAACACCCAATCCAACTCCTCTCATCAAACACCCATCAAAAAAACCCCCATAATCCCCCCAAAAACCCTCCAAAACCCATCCCAAACCCCCCACAAACCCCCAACATTAACCCCCCCAACCCACCCACACCCTAAAACCCCTTTCCCCAACAACACCCAAATTATACCAAAACCCCCACTGCATCGCGCTCACCAAACTCTTTTTCTTAAAAACCTCACCACCACAACACACTCGCTCACGCACAATCAAAATTCACCCTCCCCCACCACACCACACCACCACTCGCGTCCAAAAAAAAACTCACTCTTGTCACCCCGAACACCTCCCTCTATAAAGAACCTACTCCCAGATCCTCAAGAGACCTCTCATCCTACCTCTCATATATCTAACACAACTCCAAAACGAACACGAGTAACGCTCACCCTCTCCAGATACCCCCTACACCCCCCCCCCTGTAACATCGCCCTGTCCTACCCTCTACTATCACGACTCAGCCTTAAGAATTCCTCCTCTCTCGCTTCACACGCCTCCACACAGGTCATGTAGCATCCCATGTCCTCAGACAATATGATCTACACACCCCCCAACCCCAAGAAGAACTTCCTCAGAAGTATTAACTGACTTCCCTATGCTCCCACAACCTCTACCGTGTCACCCACTGACACATCCTATTCCCCACCCCCTACTACCCCCCAGAATGCATGTATCTCCTCTATGAGAGATCCCCACGACCGTCCCCTCCTCAGCCCTGTGGCTATTCCAACTAGCCACCACACACTCAACATCTACTACCCTATGACTCACCCTACAAGACAAAACATCTATAAAACTCCCTCAGAAGATAGCACGAACACACATGACGCCACAAACTAGTAACACAGCTACAACCTCACATAAAGTTATTAAGAAATCCCAACACACTCCTGCGCTAATGGTGTTGTGTTACGTCCTACGTCTGTACACAGTCATATCTAGATTAAAGCTACATCCTCCATATACATCATCCAAAAGACAATAAGCTTTGAGCTGTCTCTACGTGTGTGAGAGATACTCATCCCCCACCCAGAGACCCTGCGCACCTATACCAATGACTGAATTTGAAACAGTGCCCTCGCCCCCCAAATCCAAACCAGATCCCCACTCAGACCACAAGAATCTCCCTACTCCACTCCACGTCAAATACACACACGCTCGCACTGCTCCACCGCACGAGATTATACTCTTGTCCCATACTCTGCTTGTGTGTGTGTCGCTGTCATGATACACTAGTATTCTCTCTGTGCTCCTAGTGTACCAGAAACACTGAAGACGTCCACCCATCTCCATCTCAGACCTAGATGCACTTCACTATCACACACCACTCTTCAAAAACACCCTCATCCTCCTCTCGTGAACAGCTCTAGCCCACTCTAATGAATCCCATGCGTCATAGCATCACTTCGCGCTACCAAGTCCACCCTCAGATGCAGCCTACTATCACACCTAATCACTCTCACTAGACTCTAAATAATCTCCCCCTTCAAAACTAAGATACTCCAACTCACCCCCAATTAACACTATCCGTATGACTCAAGACGCCTACAGATACCAATCGCCTACCACACCCAGACTCCCTATCCGCCCTATTATAACTGTAAAAAAGATCCCTACCACACTCCATAACGAGAAAACCCCACCATTAACTAGACCCCACTTTCCCCCCCCATACTCGCGTTGTCGTATCCCCCAGCGCACCATACCCCCGCGTTCTCTGTTCATCAAAACACCTTCCACCACCCCCATGTCCCGTCCCCGCATATCGTACTCCCTTCCTCTCATTCACCAAACTATCTCCGTTGTACGTGCTCTCACCCCCATCCCTCCAGTGTGCCCCTCTCTCTGCCTCTGTGTGTCCCTTTTCCCTGTGTCCAGAAACCCCTGTTGTGTCCCCTAGACTGACTCTGCCACGTGACTATATATGCTCTCCATGCCCCACCAATCAAGAATCCTATCACTAATGTGACACATCTAACCCCTACCACTCCTTATGTCCCTGCCCCCCCTCCGCCCTCAGTCGCCTCCTCCACGCCACATCAATCTCGTCCACCACCAAGCCGCCCCATCACATGTCATAGATCACCATCACGCATGCCTGTCAAGTCACCGCCCACATTACATACCCATCTATAGTGACCCTCCACTCCACCACTTTGTACCCCACCCCATATTCCTTGTCTTGTCTACACCCCGACACTGTCCCACTGTACCCCCCAACCCCACTCTCCTCACCACACTGCCTCGTTGTATTTAGACGAGATGTGGTGTGTCTAGTACCTCCACTGTCCTACTAAACCACCACAGATATAGTCTGGTCGTCATCGTCAAAACATCCTACTACAATTTCAATCCCTCCCTCCTCCAGTCTAGCTTCTATGATAAGTAAATGTGACACCCCCCCCATTATTGTTCTAATACCGACGACCCACACCATCGTAACACCCTCGAATGTCGTCCATACTATCGCCACTCCGCCACCTGCCCACCCCTTCCCCCATACCAACACACGCCCCCTAACTCCCAGTCACATCCCCTTAATCTCAAAACACCACGCAGAAATTTCTTTAAATCCCCTGAAGGCCCACCCACCTTCAAAACTAGATATCCCACCCCACATCGAAACATCACTCACCTCAAATGTTATCATTACATAGATAAATATCTCTCGATCATACCACTAGCCACTCAGTAATAACTACAAGATATGAATACTCCTCTCGAAGATCATCTCCAAAATAATCTCCCTATAAACTATCAATCTTGCCTCCTTCCCAGAGTACCCAATACTGTACTCTTAGTTTAAGACGAATTGTCTGACGTGATCCAATATAAGTCCACAGTCCCCCTCCCTTTTACCTGTATCTTAGTCTTCTTATTAACCCCATCACCACACTCCACCACCACCTCCCTCGTTTCCGTCAATGATCTTAGAAGATTGCTATGCTATCATACCACTGTGCCCCACCACCCTTGCTATCTCAAATTAGTCAGACCCACACACAGTGTCACATTCCCCACACCTGTTCTAAATAATATACATATTCATCTTCGTCCCACGCACACACATAATGTTGAATCTGTGAATCAAATGTACATAAGAGAGATAACCTAACCTCACAGAGATGCTCCTTCCATCTAGTCCCCTCACTCCCCACCAGTTACCAAGTAAAACGCGTCAAAGTGTCATAGAAACCCCCTTGTCCTCTCTCTCACCCTAAGATGCTGCTAGACCCAAGGATGAGTAGAGCATACCACCCCCCCCTACTATGTCACCCTATGATACCTCCCCTTCCCCCATACACTCTCCGTTGCCCAGTAACAGCACTGTCCCACGAATAAACCTGCAGAATCCAAACTAATAACCCCAACGAACCCAACCCCCTTATGACATCGTGACTCATAGTAGAGTGTGTGTCCATCTCATCCTCAACAGCCTCAATTCTCGACACTCCTCTTATAGACAACAGTAATCAACCTCCTCATGCCAAGACCCTAGAGAGTGACTATGTAACAAATGCCCATCCCCCGCCTCTACTCCCCTTGAGACCACACCCCTTCCCCCCCCCTTACCGTATAGAGAACCCTACGCCTCCCCTCGTAACGCCATAACGCCAATAGAGTAATCCCTACACTGTACGTGAGACCAGTGTCTCCCCCATTGATATCACATCCACAGCTCTAACAAATCTCAAATCATCTACCTCAACACCACCCAAACACCTGTCCCCTCAAATAGATCCTCCTGTCAAAACCTCTCCCACCACCAAAACAAAACCAAGACGTCAGAAACCCACCAAGACACTCCCGCTCTAGTACTCATCGAAAACAGTAATCCACGTCACACATCCCAATGATAAACAATGTATATCCAGAATTCCAAAACCAATTACATTGAACTCTCCCTATCTCATGTCCCATACCTATTGCTACGCCTGTACTGGAGACTCTCATATCACTTTAGGTCCCTACCAATGCCACTAGAGTCTGATCTAGCTCCAATCATACAGTAACTACCACACAGTATCACAGTATCTGAAGTGAGACCCTCCCTCTCAATAATACCTATAATGCGTTTAGCTCCAAAATAAGTCACAATAAATGTGTCACATGTCGAATCTACATAAAGACCATTCGCACCATACATCACCATGCGTGTCCCAACACTAACCAGTTATAAGACTCACAAGAGACAAGAGTCAGAGCCGACGACCCAATTGACACAATCCTGCTACCTACCATCGCCACATGTCAGATAGTATATGAGAAGTGAGAGATATAACTGTAAACATTATCACTCTAAACCACCAGCACTCACCTACACCAACGCCCCTTGCCCTAACCACGATACCACCTTATCACCATTAATCGACACTCACTTAGATCGAGTGATATCCTGTACCCTTCACCCATTGTGAATGTTCGACAGCCATCCGCTCATACATCATTGTCTCACCAACTAAGAGATCATATTGACTCGAGAAGTGTGATCAACAGGATCT
The DNA here is from genome assembly GCA_026074375.1 of Tanacetum coccineum. Classification (NCBI taxonomy): domain Eukaryota; kingdom Viridiplantae; phylum Streptophyta; class Magnoliopsida; order Asterales; family Asteraceae; genus Tanacetum; species Tanacetum coccineum. The sequence continues at coordinate 30,935 of BQNB010047933.1, forward strand.
CTAAGTGCAATTTGTTGTTGCGCTAACCTCTCATCGATGCAGACCAATAATTTCTACGTCATAGTCTGTTGTTATCTGTGTGACTTAAATTGTGCAATGATCCCTCTTACTCTTGATATTTCTTCGCAATCAACTCGTAAGATGAGACGTCTAGCATAAACTACATACGTCTCTGTCTCTGAGAAACTCTGTCATAAATATATCTTATGTACAATGATTGCCATCAAATATATCTGGTGCAGTCGATAGAGTAGCTCTCTGTCGCTTTTAATTATCGTGATAACCGTGCGCCGCTCTCTTCATCCATCACCTTGTCATACTGTCTTCCTTCACACATACTTCACACTGTATGAATACTTCATGTGTGTCTGATCTTACACTATCATAATATGACGTCGCTATACTGCGCTTGTTAATGTGATTAGATAAATACTATCTTCGCACTTCTTTGGCAGCGGGTACTGGAGCCTGTGTAGAGAAGAGAAATTTCTACAGACTAGTTTGTTGTAGTTGGATGTCACCAAGGTGAGTTTGTGTTGTGGTTAGATTGCTCGGCAATTGTGCATCCTGTCTAGTGTTGTTGTTGAAGATTTCTTGCTCATGTATTCCTGTGTGTCTCTCTCTCTCTGCGCGAGAGTTCGAGGAATATGCGCTGTTGTGGAGGAGCACCCGTGAGATGTCTGTGAGTCACACTTCAGCGCGAGTATGCGTCTTAGCACCAGAGTAGCTATCACCATGTATGTTAATAGTATATAGAATCGTGAGTTATAGGGTGATGTGTGTCCTCACGTTAGTACGGAGGGCACGGTTGACGGGAGCGCAAGTGAGTCAGATAGATCATTATTGGGACTACATCTCATCGATCCCTGTATGTGATGTTCGGCTTAGACGATGTAGATTTCGATCGCTCTCACTCTCAATAATCGCGGGCTTGTACGAGAGTCATGTCGATTGTGTCACTTAGTGCGTACTGATGACGCTTTGTGTGGCTGCGCACATGGTTATGATTGATGTGAGAAAGGCGTAGATGGGAGTGGCTAACAGAGAGACCTACTCACACTGTCTGTATACTCTCCCACGTGAGAGTATCTATATTCGCGCCTGTGACACAAGGCTGTTCTACGCGAGCCCACTCTATTACCTAGAGCTGCAGCCCCCGTCCATCGCTACTGTGCCGCGCCTTTGTTCACCTCCGTCTCCGCGTGTGTCTATCGTGTATAGACTTGATCCGAGATGTAATGTACGACTAGTTCCCGCCGTTCGCTGCTTCGCTGTAGTCCTACGAGATTGGACCTAGAGTGAGCAGAGTCTGTATCCATGTACCTGTCACGTGATCGTGGTACGCATACTATTGTGGTCCCCACTACTTTGGTTGGCAGGTGCTCCTACGCGAGTGATTAGAGATATATGTTTAAGAATAAGATTGAAGTGAAGACTTGATTCACTAAATGAGTTGGTGGTCCCAGTATAGTGAATGTGTTGTTAAGAACATAAACTAACTATTGAAATTACTCAACTTTATGTTGAGCCGTGTTTAGAAGCATGTTCGTTTCTCAGGTGCTTAGCTTTGGGACTCTGAATAGTGCTATGTGAGGAGTGTGCGAACAAGTAGCGCAACGTATGTTGGCTACTGTGTCAAGCACATTGATCAAAGAAAATCCTTGTGGATGATTGTACTCGTTTGAGATAAGGCCATCTGCCACAAAATTATATGCTTCGTTACATTTTGTATCATTGACGCTTCTGTAGAGATGTGTTTATATTTCCGTCTATATAGAGATTGCTAGAAGAATACGTGTAATTCCGCGCTTATGTAAAACAATGCCACGATGTTATGATTTCAAAACGTCATTAGTGGTCGTTCTCTTGTGTTCTGTTGGCTTATGATGACGTCAATGATTTTATAAATATACTTTTTAACTTGTCATTTTCAACCTACTTTCCTAAAATAGAATTTTTACATTATTCTTAACTTACCACCTAATATCTAAACCTATCTTAGATTACTAACACAAAAATACGTATACGTAATAATACTAACACATTTAACACGGAAACGCTCAAGATCTCAATATCATTCTTGTCACTCAAATAGTGACAAAAATGAAAATCAACTAATTTCACCACCATTCCAATCTCATTGAGATGATCACACTCAATATCTTGATTACCAATACCTCACATAACCCACATAAACTCATATAAACACACAAAATCACATACACCATATATTGCAACAGGCACATAAGTCAATACTAACGGTTTGACTAACCTACTCAAATCATGGTTGTCACAATTACTGTTCTAAAGGCCAATACACCTTATCTATTAAGGAAGTTACGACGTATCCATGCCTGCACTCACCAAAGACCACAAAAGGAATGAAGATCAATACGTCATATCCAGAGGACTCAATACGCCATATTAAAGATATGGAATCAATATAATATTCTCGAAGATATCAAACGTGGTCCCTACTATAAGAAATCCCCAATATGTCGTATCCAATACATGGATACGCCGTATACAACCGACTTCCAGACCTTATAAATAAAAAACTCAAAAATGAGGTCTAAGTGTGCTAAATCATATTCTCGATACATAAACCATAAAAGTCGATTTTTAGAAAAGAAAAAGAGCAAAAGAGGTCGAGCAACGTATTCAATTCCATAGGAGACATCATGTAATTCTATATAATTTTGTAATCGTTCAGTTTTTGGTATCATTCGTTAACTCGGCTAGTTTACCTTGGCTAAATTAATACTCTTGTATTTATTATGACGTTTTAAGGCTAATACCTTCGGGTATTAGCCATTATTATGAAGATCTAAATGTTTGGTATTTGTTTATATCGATTTCTTGATTTATCGTTAAGTGCTTGTTTATGTTTATCAATTTATACTTGTTTACGCGCTTTTGTATGCGACCTATCATTAATGGATCTAGCAAGTGGACAAGAGACGGATCTAGAGTCCGGGATAGCTCTCCATATAGTAATCTATACATCTAGAATAATAGTTACACAAGTATTGTCCTTCTAAGTCTGTGTCTAGGATACGCTTCGGGCTACTAGTTAATTGGATATTGCCGATGGTTTATTGATCGTGTTGACTAGCAGGTGACCTAGATAATTCAACAAATAACGTTCTGTTTCCATTGGCTCCTAGTTGCGACATGATGCACCTTGCAGCTCCCTATCGAGACCACTGTGTAGAGTCCGGGATAGCTCTCCATATTGCAATTTATATATCTAGAATTATAGGATCACAAATATTGACCTATCCTTGCCTTTAGTTTAGTGAGCTTAGTTGAGCCATAAGGTAACCTTGGTATCAACGAGTACGTTCTAATCAATTGGTAAGGACTCGGACAGTAGACTACTAGTATATAAAGAGCCGTTAAGCAGTAAGTGGGTAAAGTCTCGATGAGCTAGGGTTTAGTAAGAGCACCATTATTAATCTCTTAATATAGATTATAATCAACATATGCTTACTTTATGCGGATGTGTCTAATTGTAATATAATTAGCATGTCTAGGTCTTAGGAAGAAGTACCGCCTAAGTCTAGGAATGATATTGTCATTCGAGATAAGACAAATATTGCACTAATTAACAAACCTGCCATTTTTATAACTTATTCATGGTTGATTACGGTTCCCTTACAATTAGTTCCTCGACCGTTCTTTATCGTTTGTTTGTCTTCTTGTGTGTGTTTGTTGCTTTACTTGTCATCAAAACCTTAGGTTAGATAACTAAACCTCGTGTCAGTCTCTCAGGCTGAAACCCCCTTATCATTAGATTAGGTCTAACTTAGGTCTTGCGTAAATTAGATTAACTTAGATAACTAAAATACTGATAGATTAGATATTAACGCTCTCGCTCTTAGTGATCGACACCCTACTTACCACGAAACTCCATCTGACCGGGTACACTACCCGTTAAAGTGTTATTTTTAGGTTAGTCAACATAAAATCAATAGATAAAAATTGATACTTAAAATAACCCTACACAAATACACCATCAATTTTGTGGCGCCGCTGCCGGGAGTGAAAAATTATATTGATTTTTATGTGAGATTTTGGTTTTTAACTATTAGATTAGATCTAACCCTTTGGATTGTGCTATATTCTTGTATATATGTAATATCTGTATAATTTATCCTTTAATTGTTGCTTGTATATATGTGTGTTTAATAGTTTGCGTATTTAATTGTTTTTCTTAATACATTATTCTGGTCGATAGCTGAATACGACATATCCACTTCATCGGATACGGCGTATCCAATTCTTTGCCCAATACAGCGTATTCACTCAAACTGATTAATACGGCATATCCACTTCCATTGGATACGGCGTATCTATTATCTGGAACAGAAGCTGAAATCTTGGTTTTCCTATTTGATTTTTCATGCTAAATTTTTTCAATCTTTCTTCATAGCAAATCCCACTGATCGTTTATCCCTTATTTCAGGTAGTGCATGACATGGAGTTCTACGAATGAACTATTTACACCTTACAAAGAACCTAAACGAGAATTTTGATCATTAAGGAGACACTTCAAGACTCTAAGTCTTGACGAATTGAGATAGCCTGATTTCAATCTACTTTCTGACCAAGAGTACTCAGAGGAAGAAAAAGCATAAGCAATGGCGAAAACCATGGAGCAATACATGAGTAAGACCCGAACGGACTATGGATCAGGAGTTAATAGGCCTAAGATTGAGGAAAAGAATAGTTTTGAACTGAAAGGCCAATTTCTTAAGGAGCTTTGAGAAAACATGTTTAGCGGTTCGGATAATAAGGACGCAAATGAACACATTGAGAAAGTTCTTAAAATCGTTGACTTATTCCATGTTCCTAACATCACTGTGGATCAACTAATGCTCTAAGTCTTCCCTATATCCTTACCTGGAGCCGCAAGTCGTTGGCTAAGAAACAAACCAACTGGTTCAATCAAAACTTGGGAAGATCTTAAAACTAAGTTTTTGAACAAATATTGCCCACCTGGTCGAACTATAAAGAAAATAGAGGAAATCAACAACTTTCAGCAAGAGCCAGATGAAACCCTTTATCAAGAATGGGAGTGCTTTAAAGAACTCTTGATGAAGTGTCCTCAACACTATTTGACTGAGATACAGGAGGTAATTTTGTTCTACAATGGGTTGGACATTCCAACACGATAAATTCTTGACTCAAAAGGTGTCATACCATCGAAGACTGCTGCTGATGCTAAAGCAGCCATCCAAGAAATAGCAAAATACTCTCAAAAATGGCATAATGGAACATCTAGAGGAAGAAGTACTGAGACTTCTGACGGACTGGCTGCTATACAAGCACAATTGAACAATCTAGGAAGAGAGATCAAGAAGGTGAATGAAAAAGTTTATGCTGCTCAAGTAGGATGTGAACAATGCAAAGGACCCCATTACACCAAAGATTGCCCACTAAAAGAAGAAGGAAAAACTCTCGAAGAAGCTTACTACACGCAATTTGGTGGACCTTTTCAAGGAGGGGGATATAGAGCAACAGCTCCAGGGTACTATCAAAGGAACAACGCAAATCCTTCGTACCAAGAACGAAGGCAATCTATGGAAGATACCCTGAGCAAATTCATGAGTGAATCAGCAAAGAGACACGAAGAAAATTCCAATTTGATCAAAGAAATCCGAGCTACGACAGATGCTGCCATAAGGAACCAAGGAGCATCGATCAAAACTTTAGAGATACAAATCGGGCAAATGAGCAAGGTACTACAGGAAAGAGGATTTGGAAGCCTACCAAGCTCAACTGAAACAAACCCGAGAGATCAAGTCAAGTCGATTTCTACCACTATTGAAGCTGATTCACACCCGATACGCCGTATTGGATCTCCCCAATACGCCGTATCCACTGGACAGAACAGTAAGCTGGTGTACAAGTCAAGACAAATGACGGTTCCTTTTCCAAGTCGTTTAGATAATCATTACTGTGAAGAAGAAGAGGGGATCTATGGACCAAAATTCACGGAAGCTTATGGAGCTTCACATATCAATCACACCATACCCCGAAAGGAAAAAGACCTAGGAAGTTTCACTTTACCTTACTTTATTAATAATGTTTTCTTTGACAATGCGTGGGGCCTGTTGGACCTTGGAGATAGCGTTAGTGTAATGTCTCTCTTGGACCTACTTAACTTAGGATTAGGTGATAATTGCTCACCTAGGTTGACAGTTGACATTGGGGATAAGACTGTGTATATCCAATAGGACTAGCTAAAAACGTAATAGTAGAATTTGTAAATTACCTGCTACATAAACTTTAATAATTCTTATATATGCCCTGAGGATATTTCAACGTGCCTTGATCCTCGGAAGACCATTTTTGTCTACCCGCCAAGTCTAAGATTGATGTTTAGAATGAAAGTATTACTTTAAGGTCGGGGAAGAAATAATATTTTCAAGTGGTTATTACCTGCTAGTAGTTTTAATTAGGAGGTGTCCAATGCTAAGTTTGAGAGAATGAATGGAACTTGATTTAGAAGCTTGGCTTAGGGAGATTCTTTGATGTTAAATAAATCATTGACCCTTTTTGGAAGATTACATTGATTAAATGTTCTAATGAACCAACTGAGCTTAGGAGAAATCAAGGGGATGATTAGATGCCCACCATTGAGGAAGGTGAGGTAATTGAGGAATTTAGAACTAGGGATGAAGATCTTAATACTGGAATTAATGATTACCCTAGTTATTGCGACGATGATAAGAAGATCCATATAGATTGTGCTCACAACTTAAGGTTTTCTTGCATGATAGGATTTGAATTCACTCACGCTAACTTTTTCCCATTATTGTATGTCAATGTGATGTTAAAAGTTTATAAACAATCTTTATGAAAGATAAGATAGTTGTACAAATGGAATAATTGTTGTAGGAGCCCACATTGTTAAAATGTTGTGCCTATTTTTGTTGGAACTTTTTCCGTTGTGACTGACTTTGCAGTTTTAGAAAATATGGATACTTATCGTGATGAAGGAATGGGCGATGTTATTATTGGCAAACCATTCTTAAGAGAAGTTGGAATTAAAGCAAAACGGTTCGAAGGATATTATAGCCGCTTTATAAAAATAATGGATGAAGCAAACTTACCAAATTGTACGATCACATCGAGGGTTTAAAAATCATCATAATGAGCACTGCTAATAAGAATCCACCGTTACTTGAAGGTAAGTGAAAAAGATGAGAAGAATGTAATTTTGCATGCATACCAAAAGCTTAAGGGGTTCTACAAAGGAGTTTTAAATCTAGGACCCAAATATATTCGAAATGCGAAGACGGGAGAATGGCTCACACGCGGGCACATTAGCATGCATGAGATGGAATAAGACGAGAAGCTAAAGAAAAGTCTAACTTAAAGACTTCGCTGTAAACAAAAGTGCTTTCCGGGAGACAACCCGGAATGTTATTTAATTTTGTTATCGAGTTTGTCTTCCCAGACATCAATACGGCGTATCCGCTCCATACCATACGGCGTATTGATTGCCTTAATGTTATCAGTCTTTATTTTTATTGCACTTTAAAAACATTATTGTCAAATTTTGAATACAGCGTATTCATTATCTGATACCCCGTATCCACCAAACTGACCAGTAATTATTTTGTTTAGTTTAGTTTAAATTAACTGTAGGTACCAAGATAGGAATACACATGTTCTTCCTATATTTTCTACAGGACCTCATGAAAGAAATATCGACGAATATTGGTGGAGAATTTAAATATCTGGAGATCTTGAAGTGTTGGAGTCTTAAAACTTTAAGGCAGCTGTTCAACACAATCTCGCTCATAACGCACTTGGGAATCTACGTGCAATTAATCAGGGGAGTTTCTTCATTTAATTCTTTTAATTCCGTATATAATGTTTATATATAACGAGGATGTTTATTAATTTAAGTGGGGGATGGAATTAGAATGTTTACTTGTCCTATTTTTCACACTAAAATGCTTAAATTATGCTCAAATTTAAAAAAAAATCAAGCATACTTTTGTGAAATTGCATGTTACATAACCCGCACACAATAACCCTTGTTAGATATTGTGAGGATTTAGCCTTTTCGTTTCTAAATGTTTACCCAAATTCCACAAAATATGAGTGTGCCGGTGATGTTGTAGACTTTAGAACTGTGGCTTGTATATACTTCGAGACTGCAATGATGAGTACCATGGATTTAGATGGAGTAACTTGTTTAAAATGGTAAATTTTAGGATCACACCCAAATCGCCTTTACATGTTGCTTATTAACTAACTACAGTGGTTAGTTAACCTCCCGTTTAAACCCTTTTCCACTCTCATCTTTAGAGTGATGATCCAACTGAATAACCTGTAGAGCAATCATTTAGGAATTTACACCAACCATTTTTTTCGTTACACCCTTACACCTTAAACCTACCCTGTTAGATTAAGTTTAATTTATTGTTGCTAGTTGCTTAAAGTGTAAAGCTTGTATTTCTTGAGTCTTGTGTTATTTTTTATCTTTGGTGCGGTTGGAAATTAAACATTGCAATGGGAATGTATTATTTGTAGTCAAAAGCTCTTTTGTGATTTTTTACATCACAATTAATGGTGAGGCAAAGAACAAAGAACTAACCGAAATGAATTAATCCGAATTATTATGAAACTGAAGTGTGAAAACTACACCGAGATTTGAAGTTTAGTTAGCAAAAAAATGAAAAAATGAGAAAAATACAAAAAGAGAAAGAAAGTTTGAAGATAATCGTTTCGCAATTACCGAAGGAATTACACGAAGGATCGATTATTCGTTGATACGTCTAAAAAATCAACGATGTAAAGTATTGTACAAAGTGGAAGATATCGCCACTTACCTTGTAGAGTATGTAAAGTTTGGGATGATTGGGAAGTTGACCGTTACGGGAACGCCAACTTAGGTTGTTGTTTTTGATCTATGATCAAGACGTTGTAAATAGTCGTGTCTTTATCATGGTAACGGTCGGGAAAAGTGTCTAGCAACTTGTACTTTAGGCTTAATCTATTTGTTTCTTGATTTTTATTTAACAACAATTTACTTCCCTCTCACCTAATGATTAACCATGGGTTTTACGCGAATGAGGATGTGATCGAGCGTGCATGTCTATTCTGTCGTTACGGCCATGTATGCATGTCTCAGCTGCCTTGTTGGTTTACAACTTTTGGTGAAAGTTAGAAGGTTCCTACCCTATATCATTCTTCATCCTAACCATTGGTTAAATTTGAATGGGGATGTGATCGAACACACATGTCTATTCCGTCGTTACGGCCATGTATGTGTGCTTCAGCTGCCTTGTTGGAGTGGTACTTCTGGTGAAAGATTGTAGAATGATCAACCGTAAGCCTTTCCATACAAAAACCTATATTTACCTTTATAAACTTGTTACTCCTTGGCTTTAGTGGTGGAGATGTGTATCCTTGCCAAGCTTATGATAGAATACTCGTCACGACCGAGAAATTGAGCAAATTAGTTACATGTTACCACATAGATTAGTTGAGTGATTTGAGTGTTTTCATCTTCTTATTTCGTGAGGTGTTTGGTTGTGTACTTGTAATAGATCAAATAAATGCTTTAACGGAAAATATCCTTAGGGATACATTTTTATAAACTTCTAAAGGCTACTTGAGGACAAGTAGGATTCAAGTGGGGGGATATTTGATGACATCAAATAACGTCTATTTTATAACATCATTTATCCCATGTAAATAACCCATTTTGTATAATTATTGCAAGAATTGGTACTTAATTGTTTATATTTGTTATTTGCAGTAATTATCGAGTAGTTGGCAAAAGATGGAGAAAAAGACGTGTTTTGAAGCATAAACGAAGAGTTTCAGAAAGTCGTTGATTCTGACATCAATACGCCGTATCATTCTAGAAGCATACGCCGTATCTAAAGACTTTGAAGAACTCAAGACCATTGCCTGACTTTGAAGAATACGCCATTGATACGCCGTATATGATACTTTGGTCAAAAATCAAGAAAAACACATTTTCAGCCAATATCTCGTATTGGTCTATATTTCGTATCAAGAAATCGAAATATGAACTTATTGGTCAATACGCCGTATCAAAAATTAGATTATGGTGTATCCAATTTATGCGCAAGAAAATTTTGGATTTATTTTATTCTTGGGAGATCCACGCCAAGTCATCCAATACGCCGTATTGAGCTTCTCAATACGCCGTATCGAACCGACTTCCAGACCACTATATATAGACGACCCTAAACTCAGTTTTAGGTATGCAAGTGAATCCCTAAACCACCAAGTTGACCAAGAGACGATCAGAAGAGCATAGAAGGTCAGAAAAGAGCCTCAAGATCATAGGAAAACTCTTGTAATCTTCGCGTAACCAAATACGCATTCGATTGAGGTTTCTTTATTTTAATCGTTCATATATCAAGCTATGTGTATTTTTACAATGACTATCGGTTGATACCTTTAGGTATTAGCCATGTTTATAAAGATCTAATGTTTGGTTTGTTTATCTCGATTGCTATTATGTGACTTATCATTCAACTGGGTCTAGTCCTACATATTTAATGCGCTGCAACTTCGGTGTTGTTTGGGCGTAGGCTAAGAGTCCTGGATAGCTCTCTATATTGCAATTTATATATCTAGAATCATAGGATCACAAATATTAACCTATCTTTACCTTTAGTTTAGTGAGCTTAGTTGAGCCATAAGGTGACCTTGGTATCAACGAGTACGTTCTTATTCCATTGGTAAGGACTTGGACAGTAGACTACTAGTATATAAAGAGCTGTTAAGCAGTAAGTGGGTAAAGTCTCCATGAGCTAGGGTTTAGTAAGAGCACCATTACTAATCTCCTAAGATAGATTATAATCAATAGATGCTTACTTTATGCGGATGCTCTAATTGTGACATAATTAGCGTGTCTAGGTCTTAGGATGAAGTACCGCCTAAGTCTAGGAATGATATGCCCCTTCAAGACAAGACAATCATTGCACTAATAAACAAACCTACGTTTTATTGAATTATTCATGATTGATACGTTTCTCTTACATTAGTTCTCGACTGCTTCTCTATCGTTTGTTTGTCTTCTTGTGTGTGTTTATTGCTTTACTTGTCATCAAAACCTTAGGTTAGATAACTAAACCTCATGCCAGTCTCTCAGGCTGAAACCCCCTTATCATTAGATTAGGTCTAACTTAGGTCTTGCATAAATTAGATTAATTTAGGTTTAACTTAGATGACTAAAATACTAATAGATTAGATATTAACACTCTCACTCTTGGTGATCGGCACCCTACTTACCACGAAATTATAAACCGAATCAGCAGAAGAGAGATTGGCCAAGAACATTGTCTGAGCAGTAGGAGCTTCATCAACGTTAGAGTCGAAGGCGTCACATTGATCAGCTTGAAAGATGCTGTCTTCGTTCTGAGCCATATCCTGAACTGGTCCCTCATCTACATCATCATCAAAAGTGTTGGTTTATCCATCCGCAAGAAAAAACAGCTGCTCCTCATCCAGATCTACTCCATTTTCTTGAGCTTGCATCACCAACATCTTTTCCTTGAAGTAGTCAGAGTTCTGTGGTCACTTTGGCTGATTGCAATTTCTTGCTATATGACCAATCCCATTGCAGTTGTAACACTTGATTGGCTTTCCTTGCCCAACATTTGCACTACTAGCTCTGTTTTGAGCTCCCCCGTTCCCTGCAGCAACTGTCCCCCGAGCATTGTTTCCTTGAACCCTATTCTGTCTCCCCTGAACATTCTGAACCACAACTTGCCATTCTGTACAGTGGCTTGATTCCGTATGTTAGATGAGGTTCTCAATTGATTATTGGTTTGAGGAAATTGTGTTTTGTATTGTTGGGCTAGGAGGGCATCTTGTTTAGTTAAATTGTCAAGC
>BQNB010047934.1:0-25062 GCA_026074375.1 Tanacetum coccineum
CTTTTTAGTGAAATGATCAAGGATATGAAAGTACACTTTGACATGACTATGAGACAAAACCGATTTTTGAGTGTCTAAGCGCACCACATGCTCGTGATTTCCTACTAGATATCCCTTTAGACTGGTTTGGTCCACATATGTCACTAGAGAAATGCCGCACTATCCTTAAGTATCAGTCCACATATGTCACCAGTGGAATGTATAAGCACAAGACATGTTTGGATTCCTTTGGGGAACATGCGGTTCACTATAAAGAGCTCTCAGGCTTCAAGTACCGACACACCTGTGAACTTTTTGACCGACTCGTTAGACGAAAAATCTACACTTAGACCGACTGACGTTTTGGTTTTTGGATATGTTAGAGGGAAACATGCGTGCGTGGATCTGAACGGGGTTTCTCTTCTTGTAGGGTTGAGTAGTCGGGGTTTTACAGCGGGTTAGACTGCTTTGAAAGCCGCCTTATAAAAAAGTGACAAAACATGATAAAGCATGCATTGAAAATCAACACGTGTTTATTCCTTTCGCGTTTGATACATTTGATTTCCTTGCACCTGAGACGGTGGAGCTACTCAATAGAGTTCAACGTGTTATCAACAGTAATGTTATGACGCCTAGATCTACAAATGTGGTTTTCCAAAGGATTAGCTTTGCAATCCAAAAAGACTAGCGGCACAGCTTGTTGCTCGTTTGTTTTTCACTTTTATGTAAATAATAAGTTATTATAATAGTAATAAGTTATTATAATAAATCACAATCAGATCCCAATAAGAAAAAATTCATGATTTAGATCTTAGGTACCTTGATCGATAATTGGCCCGAAGTTGGTTTTACTTTTATGCAGAAAAAAGGATAATCATTTTTAAATGTAACCAACTAACCAATATATTCTATCGTGTAAATCAATTTCTTTTTATTTCACATACAAACCATTAGTAAACTTTCAAGAAATTCAGTTATGTGTATTATTACAGTGAGATTATGACGTGACACTACTTCATCCTTTTCGTTAAATCTTCAATGTATACATGTTCCGTTTTTATTATACACATTACCACATGTACCACAAACACCTTGTTCTAGCCGTTAATTCCCAATTAACACGTTTTTCCCACTTAACCTCTATGTTAACTTTTATAACAAAACAAAAATACCCACACTATTAGGTGTTGGGGGTATCTGTGATTAATATATAATGGGTATGATTTAAACAAAACATGTGTATAATGAACAAAAAGAGATTAAATAACACCGTAATAATACATATTCTATATTTTGCAAAAGTTTACAATTTACACAATAAAACTTATTAAAAATACATTTTTTTTTGAACGGCTGAATTTATTAAAAAAACTAGCAAGGAGCTAGAACCAACAAAAAAGAGTTATATGTTTACAAGATAGGATGTTTTACCCATTTATCAAAACTAAATTTGAATTTGCCCTAGCTACTGCACCATTGGAAGGATAGAGCCACAATGTGTCGAAAAGAGAAGCTTTGAAGGGTATGGTAGAGCCAAACACCCGTCTGATTCCTGAAATTCCAAATAGTACCTCCAAATCCAATGTAAAAATAATACCTTCTAAGAATCTGTTTTACGCCTGAAGAAAGTGTAAGACTGGAAGTCACATCTCACACTCCTCAAACGAAGGTACATGACGGAAGACTTTTACATTTCCCACACCAAGAAGCTATATTGCGATTATGATGTCTCGCCGCATTGAAACAAGCAAAAAAGAAAAGAGATGAGAAGGATGATCGGCCATGATTCTCACAGTTTTATGGCATAAGATGAAATTATATCCAGACCTCTTTTAGAAAGGTTAAACCGGAATGGGTTTTTAAAACTGTCAAGTTTTAAACTTTTCCAAGCAAGGATCGTTAACTTTGATAGGAAGTTACATCTTTCTCAGCTGAATTTGGAAAGAAGGAAACCTCAGGGGAGCAAAAGAAGTGATCATCAATATTTTTCCTAACCGAAGCAAACTGAAAAAATTCCTGAACCTAGCCACCCCCCCCTGGAAAAGACCAAAACCATCTATCTTGCATGTTTGGGAGCTGAAGATCAGTTAAAGAATTAATCATATCGTTAAATTGTTCGATCTCAACACCACCTTATAGGCATACGCAGTAAAAGAAAGTCTAACGTTTGTCCGTGCTTCGGGCTTGGATATGGCAACATTGATTTGTTACAAGTTGTAGCTATAGACGCTGTGGGTACAGGGAATTTGAAAGCCCGATTCACCCTTCCATGTATCTTCCCAAAACAAGGTGTCAACACCATTACCAATCTTTTTCTTAATAAGCCCAAGTAAGTCAATACCTTGATTCTATGTTTGTGTAACTTGGTTTATAATGTTTACCAATAATGGTATGAAAAAGAAGACTTAGCTGTTTGTACTGAGATTCCATACTTTCCAAAATAGCATTGGACTAAATAAATATTAGCCCACCCACCAAAGAAGTAGATCATAGATTTAAATATCCAATACCCATTTAAACCATGAGTGAAAGCGGTTCGTTGGTTCTTGGTTCATAGCAAATGAAACTCGGATAAAAAAAAATTAAAAAATCCTAAACTCCTTTATTTTTGGAGGCCAAAACTTTATTCCAACTGACGTTAAAGATATCTTTTTTCATAAATACTACCCGTTTTGAGAAAGCGAAGGTAGGATTACGGACTAGATTCCATTTCACTTGTTTTTAAGCACCTGAGTGACTTTTTCTTTATACTAAAGAATTTGTAATAGATAGGATGATCGAACCTCTGAAACGAATAGAACGTTTTTAGGAGAGTAGTATGAGAGCTAAGAGTTCAATTATAGTAGGTGAGTATGAAGTTTCATCTATTGAAAGATGTTTTCATCTTCCATTTGGATTAAGGAGTAGCCAAAGTAATTTATTACACGATGTCGTCCAAAAGTTAATACGGGACATAGAACCCACCAATTTCTGAACCTCACAGGTATGAGATGGGAGATTTAAGTTGTAAACAAACGAATCGAATGAGCAGCTTGATTTTCACTTATCATCGATTCTACTGCGATCCCCAATTAGGTTGTCTTGTGCATTTTAATAAATAAGACGAGCACCAAAAGAAGCATTTAGTAGCACTATTAATAATGTCGAAGATGTTGGACGATTAGACATTCCTCAAAAAACTACATCATGGCATAGAAAAGTGAGAAAGATGGAGATTCGAATTCCGATTGAAACACCCTTGAACTGACCTGCATTGACTAAACATTATGAAAAGAAATTTGTAAGACTTTCCATGATCAAATGGAAAAGATAATGGGCGGATAAAGGATATCTCCTTGTTTGAGAGGGCCTTTATGAAATTGGAATTCTTTTGTAGGACTTCCGTTCACCAAGAATAGAGCCTTAGGAAGAAACGTAAAATGTTTGATCCAACCACACATCGATCGCCAAACCAAATTCTTCAACACTTGTCAAGTCGGCCCACTGACGAAGTCGAAAGCCTTTCAAAATCGACTTTAAAAATCATTTAGTTGCTTTTTTTTGGATTTAACCTTTGGATAAATCATTAAGAATGAAGGGACCGTCTAAAATTTGTCTTAACCGCAAAATGACCGAGTATCACTATCTCTATCAATATCACTCATTAAATAACTCCATCTAAACGGTCTCTTTCGCCAATGATTTTAGCATAATATTATTTAAGCATCCATTTTAACTTTTAGGAACGAAAGTCTTTAACCCATGTTTGCGTTTTTGATGTTTTAGAATTAAGGAATAAAGGACAAGATTTACCACTTTTGGTAAGACCCGGGTTGTTTACAATTTACACAATAAAACTTATTAAAAATACATTAATAAACACTTTTTATAAATAAAAAAAGCAAAAGAACAAAAACCCATATTAGAGCAAGCGGTGCAAGCTCAAGTCCACTCATTTTAGATGCTATAATTGGCGCCCATAACTTAGCGTTTCATGTTATAAGAATGTTGACGTGACGACGCCCATAACTTATCACTCTTCTTGGCCTTTATACAGTTGGTTGTTAAGATGACGACATCCCACCGACTAAACCCCATAGCGCTACAACCACATTCCATCTTGGCTGTTAGGGGGTCGCGCCGTATCCACCAGCCCACGCGATCAGATTCTTTCTTCGATATGTGTGTGTTTATTTTTGTTTTAGTGGGTTGTGTATGAGCCAAATGGTGTTTCATGACACTAGAATTATGAAGGAGGGTGTTTTGTTATGAGTGATACGTTCTTGTGTTGTAAGAAAAAAATATTGAAATGACACCAGTGTTTTAGGGGTGGCAATTGAGTCGTGTTCGGGTTGACATGGTCGGAGTCACAGGTTAGTGGGTTATTATGGCTTGTATCCAAACACGACTCATTTATTAATCGTGTCAAGAAACTCAACCTTAACCCATACCTATGTGCAACCCGTTTAACCTGTTAAGTAAATAGGTCAAGCGGTGAATACGATTAGTGGTTTGTCGATTTAAATAATTTAAGTGCAAAAATGATATAAGGATCTAAAAAAATGATAAACATAACATACAAATAACTATACGAAAATTTCAATGATATATGCGTTATAATCGTAATTCACTCATATTAATGTTGGATTATGGTAGTTGGATACGCGATATACAATTAGAAATGTGTGAGCCTATTGGGGGCACACACGTTAAAACATTTAGAGTACGCTTAAATACTTCACGATACAATTCTATGTAAACCATTTGGACCAAGAACCGACTAGACAAGAAACCCATGGTGTCCTTATGAAGCCGGCCATGTGGAAGGTTCTAGGAGGCGCCTAGGTTCATTGTATGTAGAGATAAGGAGGAGAATGGTGTGATAAGGTGTGAAGGTTTTGTGATAAGGGTAAAACACCACTAACCAACACTATAAACCGTTAACCCCCCACCCAACATAGAACTACAACACCCCACCCTTAAAACCCCCCGCCAAACACCCAGCCCCTAACACACAACCACTGACAAAACCACCAACTAATACTAGACCACCCCCGAATACCACCTATAAAATAACCTAATAAACCCCACCTAAATCCACTAAAAAACAACCCACCCACCCACCCTATAACCAACAAAAACACAAAAAATACTTCCCTAACGCAACCTAAAACAATAACCACCTACTGACCACCAATACCACCAAATAAACCACCACCTAGCACCCACACACCTCAAACACACCCCAACTCCCCACCCCACAAAAAACCTAACCTATACTTACCCCCATAACAGCACACACACCACATCCCCTCCACATCACCGACACTACACTTAACCACAAACACACCACACCCACCTACTACTAACCCCCCACCACATACCCTAAACAACTAACTAATAAACCCTACTCAACCCTACTACTTACCTATACCACGCCTATAACGCACCAAACCCTAAACTCACCCATACTTACACCCCCTACTACATCACAAAACCTACCCTAATCAGAGCGCCTACACTAACGTACCTACCAACATAAACAACAACCCATTCCACATACATCTACCCTAAAACACATACACCACATCAAACACAACAAAACTACTCACCCCCCCCTACAAACCACACTTATACCAAAAACTAACTACACCTACACCTCACACTACCATCCTCCCACACACACCAGCCTATACACTAACCTAAACTCACCACCCAACGGCCTTATAAGGCACCTAATACCAGCCACCCACCCACCCACAAATCCATACACCAACACAAATACCACTCTTAAAACTACCACCACCCACACTAACCCGCTAACACATACCCTAACAACCCCATACAAACACCAATACCCCTACACTCAATTTTTAAAAAAAACTACAACCCTTCACCTCTTACCACTACCTAATAAGCGACACTCTAGGGAACACCTAAAGCACCTAACTACCTTAAACCCAATACTCAGGCCCCCACAACCAGTCCAATAACACGCCCAAAACGGAACAATAACACTACCACCTCTAAAGCTAACCACCCTTAACACATACTAGCACACTACAAACTACCCCAACACCCCCACCACACCCTCCACCATCCAAACCCCATGCCACCTACTCACAAGCCAACGACTAACTCCACCTTACCCTTAGAAAACAACCCATCTACCTTACACTACAAAACAAACTGAACAAGCCATATAACCTACCACACCTAAACATACCCCACCTACACTAAAACAACTACCGTATCCCCCCACACCACTACCCCCCCATAACGTATACCTACAAACACGCTACTATCCACACACTACAACCCAACTCTAGCCCCTAAGCATCACACGCTAACCTATACAGCTAACCAAGTACAACTACTAACACCTAGTACATACCCGCACCACCCACCCCTACCCAACCTACAAATATCACCCTACCTACAAACCCAGCCTACTTCCAGTAACTCTAACAGAACCTACTAACAACGGCCTGAACACACACACCCAACATAACTACAAAGCATACAACCAGGCACTTACCAACCTTACAACACACCCTATCTAACCCTATACCCTACTCCCAAAACCCTTTAGCCTATCCCACTACCAAAAAGGGATCAACAACAAACCACCAAACACAAAACCCCCACCTACACTCAACTATGCCCTTCGGGGACCAGAACAAGCTAACATACCGGCGACCTAACCACACATAGACCTCCCCACACCTTATATCAACTAACTTTTCCACCCTACACCTCACGACACTATAATACAACACACCACACTCCCGCCCACCCTACAAACATACCACAGCACTACGCATAACACTACCCAACCAACAACCCACAACCACATACAACACTACACACAGCCGCCCCCTACCTCTAACTCAAAAAAATATATCCAAACACATCTATCTAACGCAGACCTCGCCTAACCACACCCCAACACTACCCAAACCCCACTACCCACACAACAACCCCTCCACCACACAACCAAACCCTACGCAACCCATGATCTACCACCACATAACCACAATAAAAATGCTAGCACCATACCCGCCTCACCAACAACACACTACCTAACACAACGCTACTAACTTACACCTACCCATACCGATAACTACAATCTAGTCATTGAACCTACAACACCACATCAACACATAACACAACCACATCTACAGCTACGGATCTAGAATAATCCTACCTAAAAAAACCAACATACAGACACCCACCACAATCCCTAAACCCACGCCCCCACACATAATACCCCACATATCCTTACACCAACCTACACACCCCACACCACTAAACCCCTACACACACCATAGATACTACCTCAACACTTAGCTACGATCATACAAAAACCCTGATCTACACAGCACTACCACTACTACACCTAAACATACCCACTGCCTAACCCTATAGAAATACATAACCATAAACTTATACTGCATGACACCCAAACCTACCTATACTACCACCACTAACCCCCTACAAAAACTACACCCCTAACACAATACGACATACCCAACCCCACAAACTACCTACTAACCTACAATGACCCCAACACCGCATCCCCCCAGACCCGCTACCACTTACTACAACCCAACACTCTACCATACTCAATACCTAATACCTAGATACAACCCCCTACTCCCTAACCTACCCACCAAATAAAACACCTACACTATCTAGTCTACCTACTAGCAATACCCACACTATCCGTACCCGCTTAAACATACCGAAATACAACCTACATACCCAGACCCCATCCAACCCCACAATAATAATACCTCAAACCGCACCAAATACAACACACCTACTAACCCACCCTAAGCACCCTACACCACATACCACCTACCACCTAACATCCACTACTAAAGCATACACACATACCCTTACTACTACCCTACTACCCCCCTCCCACCATAAAACTCACCTAACCATCTTACAACTACCACAACACCTGACACCCAAAACTTAAACCCCCCCCAATCTCCCACCAACCTACCACACTAAACTACTCCCTATAATCTAATACCAAACACCAAACTCTACACTCTACTACCCACAAAACTAAAACTAACCTACATCACATAGGATCCTATCTACAACCACACCCCTAAATAACCCATCGACTAACAACCACCCCATCACCATCCCTAACCCACCCCTACCCCTCCCCCTTTATCGCAACCCCAAACAACTGACCCACAAACCCTCTACTAACCACAAAACCACTACCTACCATCGCAACTACACACGCCCCACAACTAGCTTAAACTCCCACAACCTAAGCCCTAACCACACCCTACTAACACTAACCCCAACCTCAACAACCGCTAACCCCCTATGAATACTACCACATACCCACACCGAATAGAACCCTACCACAACAAAAACCCTAAATTCTCCCCCCTACCACCAAACACCCTAATACCATCCGAACCCACGTCCTACATACAAACCCCACCACCCTACCCACCTAACCCAAAAACTACAATAACCCACAACATACAGGGCAAGCTTACCACCTCCAACTCAACAACAATCACCACTATACACACCTAATACAAAACTACTAACCAATCAATACTACCAATCTCACCACCAACAACCCATCCACCAATACACACAGCACGGGACCAACACACCCAAACACCCTACCAAACCAAACAACGCCCCATCACCACACACTACCCGACCTACCAACAGCATAACACCTCGACCCCCCCTACAGCCACACAATAACCACCCTAACTACACCACCCCTACGCATACCACAACCAACCCTACACAAACCCACCCCTCGACCCCGCCAACACCCTCAAAACACCACCCCCCCACCGCGACACTAATCCATAACGACACACAACTAATACAACAACCACTACCAAATACCACCCTACATAAACCACGCTATCCTACATACACGATCTACCCTACAAAAACCTAAAACACCATCTCCACTCCCTTAGCGCCCAACCCATACCACGCCCACACCCCCCAAACCATCTCACAACCATACCCTAACCCAACACACCACCATCACCCCCCCAGCAGCTACCACACACCCAACATACCATCCCCAACCACACACCATACCGCACTCTTCCTCTACCCATACACCCTACCCCAAACACGACTACTAACAACCGTCAATTCCAACACACCGCGCACCACGCCCCCCAACCCAACCACACACCCCCCTCCAAACCAACCATACTAGCCTCTACACTATACAGACACACAGCACATCCTAAACACAAACACAGACTTCATCTACCCACCCAACGATAAAACTACACTTAAGCAAACCCTAAAATGACTACTACCCAAGTCCCTATAAGCCACAACCCTATCAACCAATTCCCCACAAATATGCTACCATCTACGCACACACAGACACATAACTATACAAACACTCCCTAATAATCACTACCACCCACATACCCCACTACGGTCCTAAAATCACACTTACAACTACACACAACACCTACTTCTTAACCCGCTAACACACCCAAAACCCACAAACATACACCCAACCACAATATTACTAACACCTAAAAAACACATATAAACCCTATACCAATACATACATATACTAAGAACAACCCTTCCACACTAGAAAACACCACCACTACAACACCACCATACCATTCTAACTATCCCTACACCCCTACCCGTCACGCCCCACTACGCAAACACCTAATAACCAAATCCCACCCCAATGAAATAATACCCCAACCCATACGCTACTCTAACACTACACACACACCTACACACTCAAAAGCTCACTACACACAAAACCCCAACCATAGACAACAACAACCACTTACGCAATAACACTTCCCCCACTAGAACACTAAACACCCAGAAACCACCAACACTAACCACATCCTACCATTACTCAACACCGAACCAAAAAAAAATCACACACACAAAACAAAAATAAAAAATAAATGATTGCTGGGGCGATAGCCGGGCATAATATAGAAGGGTGGTGGGGGGGGGGGGGGGTGGGGGTTGGGTTGGGGGGGGGGGGGGGTTGGGCGGGGTTTGGTGTGTGTTGGTCTGTGTTGGGAGATAATTAACATTAGATTAAAAATCTAGACAGAACGAAGGGGTACGCACTATGGTATTGAGTCTTAATGAAATGAGCAAGACATTGAAAATGTCACACTACATGGACACGTCCGTCATAAGGACACCATAAAAAGGTTTCTTGTCTAGCGATAATAATAACTCAATACTGTCATATGATCAAATGGGTATACTAACTAAAGCCCATATATCGAATCGTGAAAAGTATTTAAGCGTAACTCTAAATGTTTTATCGATTGTCACGCACATATGATACCTCACCATGCCTCACGTGTGTAGCTTATGTATGATCGCGTAGCCAACACTTCATACATCCTTAACATTCTCGAAACCTCACACATTTAATACACTTCGAAGTACGATTATAACTTACTTACCACTAAAACACCACTACAAATACCTACTAAGCCACCCAGGCTTAAAGCCACCCATGCTACCCCAATAAACCACTTTACTACAACTAACTCACATGTGCTGAAAACCGACCCCTAATGGCTTGTACTTACTACCTACAAGCATCCACTAACTTACAGTCACTCCCCTACATCAATCTGCTACACCTCACTCCATCAACTTAACTTACACCTCTAACTACAACAACCATGGCTCAACAGTCTTCCTTAACAATACAAACCTCCTACTACCATCTTACATGCAATATACTCAGCTCGCTACCCCACTAATCCACTATACGCCCATCTCAAATGCATATACCAACTAACCCTCTCTACCGCACTAACTACAAAACCTAAGCTATAAACTACTAGTCGAAACCTATACTACAATAAACTACTTACCTAGCCTACCTAACCTACCCCTACTTTCTCTCAACTTCCACACATTCCCTAATCAACCTTCACGATACAATTCTATGTAAACCATTTGGACCAAGAACCGACTAGACAAGAAACCCATGGTGTCCTTATGAAGCCGGCCATGTGGAAGGTTCTAGGAGGCGCCTAGGTTCATTGTATGTAGAGATAAGGAGGAGAATGGTGTGATAAGGTGTGAAGGTTTTGTGATAAGGGTAAAACACTTATTTTTAGTCTTATCACAAAGAGTTGGTTTGAGGGCTTTATAAACCTTCATCCCCTCATTCATTTGAACGAAATACTTCATCAAAAAACACACAGAACTCGTCTCCTTCCTTCTCCATTTAAATCAGACGCAAGTAAACCCTAATTAGGGTTTAGTTTGATTTTCGGTTCACTCTACTACCTTCTGTCCATTTTCGGTTAACCTTCAAAGGCTTTTCCTAGTGTGGTATGATCCCAGATCTGGTACAAGAGGTATAATACGCTGGTTTACTTATTCCCAAGGCGTGGGAATTGATAGGAGCAACCTAGGGTTCATTGTTTTGATTTTTGGTTGTTTCTCCCTTATTTCGGTTACAACCGAAATCGGTGAAACCCTAATACCATCTTCCTGATTTTCGGTGCCAAGTACAAGAGAGGTTTTGGGGCTTTTATTCAGGGGTAATTATATTACAAAGGTTGTACGGGATACACGTGAAGTTTGGACTAGCATCCGGGCGTGCTTGTTTACGTGTTTGTGTGAGCACTCGTAGAGGTGACCACTTAGTCACTAGTTTCTTGTTCTCGGTTTCAATTACTTGCTGGTGACTTCAAGGGTATGTTTCTATTTACCCTTTTACATTCCTTATGTGTTTATATGTATGTTAGTTATTTGTACTAGACTAGATCTATCCGCTGCGTACTCGTAAGAGTTAATGGTTAACTTGATTGTTAAATTACAACAATTAAGTATATTTAATCCAAATCAAACATAAAGTTGAAGTTATAAATTTTATTTTTAGAGGCTTATATATACTTAAACGGGTTTATATATTGACCTTTTTAATATTTACTCAACCTAAATACGACCCGTATGTTAAACAGATTAAACAAGTTGACTTGTTTTTAACCCAAACTTAGCATGTTTAACTTAAATTCGGATTTGTTTTGCGAAAATTGCCACCCGTGCAATTTTCCAATAGGCACTGCACCAAATCGTACCAAATGCTCTTAGAGCACGGGGTATGGTGTAGAGCACGAGGTATGGTGTTGAGCCGTGAGAAAAAGTGGTGCCACGTCATCATTTTTTTTAATAACACCAAAACACTCATAACATCAAAAAACACCCTCCTTAGTCAACACCATAATTTTTGGTGTTATGAGGACCCTACTTTTTCCCATTTTTTTATTCATTTATATATAAAAAAAACTTATAAACTTAAAATTTTAATTTCATTAATTAAAAAAACATTACATAAACTTAAAAAAAGTACATAAACTTAGAAAAAAAACATAAACTTAAATAAAATACGACAATAATTTAGAAATTAAAATACGACGCCCAAGTCTTGTCTTTCAAAACCTCGATCTTCGCCGCGTCCTCCGGATTCATCCCGGTAGTGTCGAAAGTAAGAATCTTCAAGTCTTCGTTTCTTTTTTGAATTTCGCAAACCGCGAGTCTAGCCGCTAGCTCGCGATCAATTGATTCTTTTTTCGCTTCACGGTCCAACAATATTTGTTCTTGCATCAATTCGGTTACCCGGTTTTTAGATGAACCGGAAGTGGTGAATGAGCATGCCGAGGAACGATTGGCTTTTTGTGGGGATGGCTTTCGTTGTGAGCCGGGATGGACCAGCGGTGTATAGCAATCGCAGCCAAACATTTCGGGGTCTTCTTCGGTTATCCGTCCTCGGGTTCTTCTTGCTTGTGTCGACTCGGGGTTTAGCCACTTATATTTATCTTTCAAAAAAAGCCAAGCACTCCTATGTCGAAACTCACTTTTTGTTTGATCATGAAACAAAGTGAGTACCCGGGTATATAAATTTTCTTCATTTCCCCCACTTAAAAGGTTTGTTTGGTCGTAAATCGAGTTAAACTTGTTAACATCACGATTCATCGGCGTCCACTTACCCTTCAACATATTTTTATTTCGCACCTTAAAACCTTGTTCCTCGGCACGAGTGTTGTATATGCCGAGAGGTGAAGTTGGCGGATGACGGAGTAAGGTGATTAGACGAAGACGAAGAATTTTGTAGGTTGGTGAAGTATTCGTTTATCCAATTGTTGGGATCCATTTGGTGTGATAAAAAAAATTGGAAGAGATATAGAAAAGATTGGAAGTAATATATAAAAGTTTGGAAGTGATATATAAAAAATTGGAGTTGTATAGGTATTTATAGTGTTTAAAGTGGGTAATTTTGGACAAAAAAACGGCTACATTTTTCAAATTACCGTTTTATAACATCTATAATTTTTTTTAAATAATAATAATAATACGCCAAAACGCGCAGTGTCTCGCGTTTTCAAGTCGTCCAGACCATTTGGGTTGTGGGGGTTTGAGAGTCGGCGACAAGGAACACGAAAACGCGAGGTGTGAGTTTGACGTTTTGGGGTTGCATTTTCGGGGAAAACATGAGCCAAGGCTCACCACACCCTGTGCTCTTAGTAAGTAATCTTGTCATCTTTATTTACCAGCCTAAATTACACGTTTCTTGTAAACATACCCCACCGGTTTTCACTTTTCATCGTCTCAAATAAAAGTTAAAAATTAGGGTTTACCAAGCTTAATGGCAGGACAACAGGTATTTATTCAATCATTCTTATATTTCGTGTTATTATAGCGGCATTCATGTTGAAACAATTTTTAATTTGTTGTTGTATGAGAAAAATAACTGCAAACAAATATCTAGTGATTAGCTAGTGTATGTAAATTGATTCCCCCCCTCTGATGATGTCAAGCTTTTCCATTCAAATCTAGCTACTTTTAATTGGAATACATTTTAATTATTTGTGCTGAATTTGGGGTAAGAAATGATGATGGTTTTTAAATAATTAACCTCCTGGGTAACTTTTAACAAGACAAGTAACACACGTTAGCCTCGCCCGGATATTTATTCCGAGACCAAGCTCTGGTGTGAGAATGAATATGTAGAATGTGATGAATGAGTAAACATGAATGCTTCTTCGGGTGGCATTGGGCATTCTTATAGTGAATTGTATGCTCTATCGCTTGAGTGATTAGGTCTATTTTTACTACTTACGTGGGCCCGAATAAAACGCCCCTCTTATTGGGATTTTTTAGGTTTTTGGCCTGACTAGCATTGTACCGCGTGCCTGGCCGATGTAGTGCGTTTCAAAATACTCGGTGATCAACGATGGGCCTGAATAAAATACTAGTGATAACCTTTTTAGGGTATGCACGTGCATACCCTCTGCCTTAACTATGTCCGCCCCTACTCATCTTCACTTTCGGATATATCATTGCCTCCGGAACTAAGTGAAAATATCGTCTGGACTTGGGCATTCCGGAGGGAACCGTTCCAACACGTCCGAAGGAGAAGATAATAGTTGTCTCGGTTTACTGCTCATTTACTGGTTCGGATGTTACCCGAGGTGGATCGGATTGGGTCCGAAGGACCCGATACACCGTCATTGTTAAAGTTTATTTAGTTGTCTCGGTAGATTGTTTGTGAATGTTTTAGTTTATCATAGGTCTAACTCTATATTGATTAAGGGGGTGTTCGCATTAGCTTATTAGAGGAACTTATAAGCTTATTGCGAATATAAAAAGTCAATAAGCTCATTTTTATTGGCTTAGAAGCTTATCCATACGAGCTTATCTACTTGAGCTTATGAGCATAAATAAGCTATAAACTCATATTGATTAGCTTATAAACCTTTCAAATAAGCTAGAACAAACACCCCATAACTATGAAAACAATCCATTTAAATTTTTTGACTAATAAATAGTCAATATCCATGTTTTAATGTTTATTCATACCTGTGTATTTTAGCAATGATAAGTACTCGTATAAGAAAACTGCCTGAAATTAATGTCTTACTAGGAATTTATTAAAGTAGACAAATAATTTAAATTCTATTTGATTATTGAGATTTTAAACTGTATACTAATTAAAAAATGATGAGGTTAATTTACTTGAGAGACATTTGTTCCACACCATCTGCCTTTACCAAGTGCGTGTGTGGTTCTTAGTTTGCTAAATTGTGCATCATGTTCTTACATTGTGTACTCACTAGGCACTTCCCGAAGTATCATTAAACACAGTATCCGTTCAGGCTCAAGTTACAAATGAACGAGAAGCTGCAAACTTCACTGAGATTAAAAAAACCATGCATGGTGTTCTAAAATCTGCACAAGAGGAGGAACGCCATCTTCAACGGAATATGAAGTTATTAACGAATGCACTTCATAGTTATCAGCTTCCAGTAATACCATTCCCTCCGTCTGTGACAGATTCAGATACATTAAGACCTTCATCTTTCTCAGACCAAATAGTTGGTAACCTCCCTGATGTCGAGCAGTTGATACTCATGAAGCAGTCTGCACATCATCAAGAGGTCTGGCAGTGGCTGAATGGGGCATTCTCTAGTCTTCTCCGGCATTTCGAGATTCCAGAAGTACCATTCCCGCAACCTGTGAAAACTAAAGCTTCTTCAGCAAAACCTCAAAGAATTTCTGAGTATCATCAACAACTAGAGACTCTGATGCTGGTATACGAGGAGGAGAAGCAGCGTATTAAGTGGATGCAGAAGACAATGTCGAATATTGAAAGGCATTTGCAGATTCCTGTCCAGCCTGATTTGTAGAATTCTAATCTGCTATGTTTTCTTGTTAAAAAAATCTGTGTAACATGGAAAATGTATGTACAAGTTCTTTACAGCGGATATAATTACTAGGAATATTGTGAATCTTCTACTTTTTGGGGCTTGAACGAAGAGGTTGGGCGTCCTCGGACTCCC
The DNA here is from genome assembly GCA_026074375.1 of Tanacetum coccineum. Taxonomy (NCBI): domain Eukaryota; kingdom Viridiplantae; phylum Streptophyta; class Magnoliopsida; order Asterales; family Asteraceae; genus Tanacetum; species Tanacetum coccineum. The sequence goes on from BQNB010047934.1 coordinate 15,840, forward strand.
ACTCTGAATCGATTGTCATGTTATGATCAATGACTAGATAAAACTTAGGTACTTGTTTTTGGAATCCAAGTAGAAACTCATATTTCGTAGTCTATTGCAAAATTTAAGTGAAAAACTCAATATTTTAACTTTTCAAGTGAAAATGAAAGAACTTTAGTATCTATTATGATTAACAGAAAGGTGTGCTTTTGGTACTTGGTTGAAACCATTTTTGTTATTGTATATTTATTTTGCTTGGTTTTGTTAAACAGGATAAAGTAATACAATTTAGTGAACCATAGATGAGGGACACCATAAGAGAAGCTTTAGCCAAGTATATAAGGCCACCTTAGATTATGATTTGGGACACATACAAGTAATTGAAATGCCAAAAGAAACACCCCACAGAATCAGGGCTCTTCATCTTTTCTAAGCTAACCAAAATATTCAAATCTATTTGGTTTGTAATGAGACATCTAAATCAATCAATAAATAACCTAGTCCTAAAAACCGGTTTCTGTGCTTTTCTTCCAACGAACGGTTCTGGTAGTCGCTTTAGTTGGTCGTTTGATCCTTCTCTACGATCCTCTCTATATTCTGGTAGTTCCATACAAAAACGAGGTTAGTAAAACCATAGAATTGCCTTGTAAAAAGTATCATATGCTTTAACTTTTGGTACAAAAGGATTTGAGGATACTTGAGTAACAATTAGGGTTCTGATTAGATTTTGTTATGGTAAAAAATTTTAATGTTTTATAAACAGTTGAGAACTTATTGCAGCAAAACTTTTAAAGGTACAATTAAAATCACTTAAATTATCCATAAGGTTCATCATGTTGTCGCAACTGACTGATTGATCTACTGAACCTGATGCAAAGTTTGCACCAAATTCCCAATCGATTTGGATTGATAACTGATGGTGTGAGATTAAATTTAGAAGAAGATTAATGTCCAAAAAACAGTTGATGCTGCAAAGATGAAAGTTACCTTCACGTATTTCCTGACTTCATCCATTTTGTTTATCAGCATGTCTGTACGAATCAACCCTCTTTGTTCTGCTAAACTAGTAGGTCGAGGTGAATTCATTGCCTGCATATTGATGCGCCAAAAGAACGAGGATCCACAATTAGTTATGGTGGAAAATAGGACATCTGTCGTGAATTACATAAAAGAAATAAAAGTACATTGCAGAACTTGGAATTAGGATTTCAAGATAAACTTTGTCATAGATCATATGGAGTCTAGTAAAAATACGATCCAATTAGGAATAGCAGCTAGTGATATGTTTGCGCGCTACTAGCCTACTAGTGCCAAGTTCTGCATAGACACTAGTGATATGTTTGTTCTGTCCATGTTCAAAAAGTATTATCGATAAAAAATTTAGTAGTTTTGACAGCGGATTACCTTCCAATTTCCTGGTGACCGTAAAACACTTGATCCCTCTGTAAAAGATCTTGTTTGAACCGGACTTGCTGGTTCGGTACCATACATTGAGGTTCTCCAAGTCCTACCTGACTCTTGTATAGCCTTTGCAGCTTCTTTTACGATCACCTGAAGCATAAAGATGGTATTAATTGCACTTGAAGTAGAATAATTTGACTTCTTTTAGGCAAACATACAATCTGAAGTTGACATGAATTTGTTTAAGTTATTGACAAAGATTCATAACCTCACACGTAGTAAGTTAATAACTACTAATGTATTCTCCAGAAGGTTTAAATCGGAGGGCAAACAATAACTACTACTGTATTATTTTAATAAAGGAAGAAATTTGGTCTTAACTTCAAGCAGAAAGGATATTGATATGAAGTCAGAAAGCTGGGTTTGACCATCATACACGTCTTAAGACTAAAAGCATTGGCTTTCAAGTAATGCGTAACATTATTGGTTTACATAAATCTATTATAGGCATGGTATTTATTAAAAATAACATAGAATTACATCTGTGAACTCTTTGCTGCCGATTCGAATACACACTTAGCATATAAGATGACCTTGAGTTTAGCAAAGTAATCACCTTCCTTAACAGTTGAGGGTTAGAAACACCTTGTATCTGCAATTCATCAACATAAGAAGCTTTTCCTTGTGATACACTTTCAAGTCTAAAGGTATGTATTCCGAACATAGCTTGCAAGCAACCTAGTAAAAAATATTCATCCTTAGATATATACAATTAGAAAATCTTGAACGAGTGAGAAAAATTCAAGCAAATACCTTGTTCAATAATGATATTGATTGCTAGCACAAGAGGTATACGCCTTTCAAATGTTACAATCCCCCAAAAGGGTATATATGATGGTCTTGACACCTTTAAAACCACATTGCAATTAACATTTAGTCTATCATATGAAAATATGAATTTCAAAAGTGAGTTTAAAAGTACCTTGTAAACTACTTCAGAAGGAGTAACATAGAGTTCTCGCGCGGACAAATCTTTTGAGAGCACATAACGTCTCATTGGAAGATAAAGTAACAAAATTACCCCAACTCCCCAAGCTAAAACCAGTAAGAGTGAAACTGATACCCATATAATAGTATCGTACATAACAATACTTGAAGCAAATTCTTCAAAAGTGGCTGTATGTAGTATAGAGACATCCCTGTCTTCATCGCCATCTAGCTCAGACACAGGGTCGGAAAGAAGTATCTCCCTTGAGGACCCTGCTATTTGCATCCCATCCATGTGGCCCAAGAACATCCTATATACCAAAAATCCAAAATTACAGACATATGTCAGGGGTTTTTTGACTTGGTTATATTAATCATGCAAGTGTATTGAAGCTGCTGATTAGCTTATTGCATCATCATAACACAATAAGCTATATCGAGTATCTATAACTTATGGTTTAAGAGGTTATTTGAGTCAAATAAGCTGTTTTGTAGAAGACGTGATGGATGAGCTTTTCCCAACGAGCTTTTTTTAGCTTAATCTGATAAGTTTGCCTATCAGCTTAAAAACACAATAAATTCCTTTTACCATTTAAAACTGATCTGAACTTATTATGAATTCTAACACAAGTACTTCTCGATTTGTAGTGACTAAAAGCTACCGTCTTTATTTAAACCATTTAAAAAGACTGTATATTTACATTCCTAATTCTTATCTCAGATAATCAAGCTATAAAAAACCCAAATTAGGGGGTGTTTGTTTGCTTACGGCTTATTTGGTTTTGCGCTTATGTTTCATAAGCTCGCTTTTTGTGGCTTATTTTGAAACTTTTCGGCTTATATAAGTTCATTTATATAAGCCGAAAAGTAACAAAAAGTGAGGTTATGAAACATAAGCCCAAAACCAAATAAGCCATAAGCCGAAACAAGTGAGCTTATTGTAGTCAACAATAATTAGCTTAATAATACATATGAAACCAATCAGTAGTACTTTCACTGATACACAGCAACCTTAAAACAAATATCAGTCTGTTTAAAAATCCTAATGATCTCATAAATAACACCTTTCATGTGACTAATCAGTTCATATTGAAAAATTGAAATGTAAGAGAAAACAAACAAACAAGAATTTACCTGTTGGAAATTATCGACAAAAAGTATGGATCATCGACGACAAGACACTAATGAGTGATTAAGGTTGCTTGATGTTTTCATCATGGGGCTTCTGTTTTTGTTTTGTTTTGTTTTCTAGTAGAAATGAACCTTCAGGTTTTCTTTAAATGAACTGGAAGTTTATTCTTTTTGGGTTCGGAAATGAACTTTCCTGTGAGTTTATTTTTCTTGGGTTGTGAGTTGTGAACTGGATAACCGGTTCAAAAAAACTAGCCGGGCTAATCGTGCGTTATGACGACAGGATTTCTGCAACTTAATTTATGTACAATCAAATTTTATGCGAAAGATAGACGTCAAACAACAAAAAAATAAGTAGTATTATGTTGCAAACATATATATTAAAATAAAACGTCATTGCTGCGAAATGAGATATAGTATAGCATGCACATATATGACAACAACGAATACATAACTGATTTACTAAGGCTATGTTTATCAATGGGTTGTCCACTCAATCGATTGCCACATAAACATTGCATATTCAATATTATATTTATAAAGAGAAAAGTGCAAATATGCTCCATGTGGTTTGCAAAAATTGCAGACTTACTCCTCAACTTCACGAAAGTGCAGGTGGCCTCCCCAGTTTGAAACTTTCATTGCACTCGTGCTCTCTGCCAGGGAGCACGAATGCAATGGGAATTGAAACTTCTATTGCACTCGTGCTCCCTGCCAGGGAGCATGAATGCGACACAAGTTTCGTTTTAAGGAGGCCGCCTGCACTTTCGTGAAGTTGGGGAGCAAATCTGCAAATTTGGGAAACCACAGGAAGCATATTTGCAGATTTCTCTATTTATAAATTACAAGTGAAAGGAAATAATACACACGATTTAGTCGCTCAATGATTTGAAGATCCTTCAACCAATCTTTCACATGTCGCTTAGTGATTGGCTTTGCATATTTTTATTCATTTGAATTAAATATGAAAGAAATAATATTATATATTAAGTTGAGTTATTGATAAATTGTAAAAAAATAAATATAGATTGGTTGTGTAGGTGAAAAAAAATATATATATTTTAATGAGAGATTAGGTTGTGGGATGTTGTGAATAAACATAATGTAAGTAAAAGATGGTTCCAACTTTTTCGTCCATTTAACAATGTCTTTCATTTTCTTTCGAACAAGCTTCATTAATTAGTTGTATGTGTCTAATATCGTTGTGTAATCCTGTTTATATATATGGTTAAATTGGAGTTATTTTTAATTAAGAGTGTAGTTTGTAATCGTAATTTTTGTTTACCCTTCAAGAAGTTTAGTGTTTAGTAGCGCATGTAATTAGTATGAAATTAGGATGTTGCAATTTTGGAATTTTTCTCGCTGATTATGTAATTCTTGAAACTACATCAAAACTTTGTTGGAGAATTTTGTTATGCAATTTTAGAAAAAATTGAAGGTAATTTGGTAATTTAAGTGTGCTGAATTTTTTAACAATGTAGCATAACCATGTCATTAAGATGACTTAAACCTCACTTTTGAAGGTACTTAAAGAAGAGGTTTGAACGATCTCGTAGATACCTCGATCATGTCACGTACATATGAGTTGAAGATTCGCCTTCGCCGGAACATATATATGAAGTTTGTATGTAGTTATGAATAACGTGTAATGAGTTGTTAGTGGCTTACTTCCCAATAGAAACAAGGTATGTAGTACTCTATCAACACTAGGATAGGTGGTTTTCATTTGTGTACATCTATCTAATTAGTTGCTAGTAATGGTGACCTTAAAATAACTGTCACATCAGCGCCAACTCAAAATTTTTTCTAAGAACAAACGTATGACCAAATGCCGTAATAAGATGACCGCAATCACAAAAAAAAATATACCCACAACAAAAACTATCATACACAAATCAATCCATTTCGTTTGGTCGATTGACCGACCCAACCTTTCAAATGGGGAGACGACCAAACTGTTTGGTCACTATTACGAGTGGTCTTACTTCCCCGTATCCATCAATCATATCTATTTATCCATCATTCTTGTACTCTTTTTGTTTCAAAATAATTGTCCACAATTAAAAGAAAATACATAGCTATTATAACTTTTATTTTTACTTTTATAGAATGATAATTTTATAATTAATTATTATTTTAGTGAAAGTTTGTAATAACAACTTCAAATAGGAGATAACTTGGCTACAATTATTGTAGCCAACTGGCTACTATCCTCCTCACAAAATACACAAGAAATAACTAAGGGACCCACACATAGAACTCATGGACTCACTTTCAGACATATGAGACCCACGATTTTAGCATAAAATATAGCCAAATTAGCTACAATAAATTGTAGCTAATAAGCAATATAATAATCTCGACCAATTTTTCTATCTATTTTTAGTGGTAGACGATTTGTTTAAGGCTGTGTAAAGATAAAAAAAGTAGATAGTGACGGAAAGAGTACGTGCTAACATGGGCCACAATATGATTGACGAATGTCGACATTACCTAACACAAATTACAAAATGCATGTATGGCAAGGCCCACCATGACGGAACCTGTCCATTTTAAGTTAACCGGGTCTTTTACTAAGATATAACGTTCAGCCTACGAATCACGACATGAGTTTTAAACTGTAAACCGCTTTGATTAAAAAAGCAAAAAAGACATCCACGAAGAAATCATAATTTTAAATTCATATGCAATGTTTTCATAAGACACAGGTGTATGTGACTGTATGCACATACGTTTGCATTGACATAATGATATGTGATCGAGTGCACAAATTTTTTAATTATAGTATTACGAAATAAATTAAAATAATATCCACTTTTCAGTTAAAATATTTGAATCAAGTGAAACTAAGTTCATTTTTCACCTATTGATGAACTAATTAAAGAATAACTAAAAACATAATACACTGATACAATATACACTTTAAAAAATTCAGTGATTTATACAAACATTAACATTACGAAACAAATTTCTACCGAGTTCCTGCAGGACCCTAGGTCCGTCCTGAGACAAGCATCTAACTTATATACCTACAAATATACATAATGATTTGATTGGTTGATTTAAAAAATGATTGGTGGTAAATTAAAGAGAGAAAATGAATAATACAATGATACAAGTGATTTATGCATTAGACATGTATTTAAATATGTGTTATAGGTCTAAATAGCACTCCTCTTATACATATGCTATGTATGTTTTAGATTATTCCTCTCCTGTTTTATATTACTTTGTTTATTTTTATCAGGTCGTGTCAATTTTATATTATTTTTATATGAGACACGATGAGAAAATATCTTTAGAAAAAATGTCTCATTGGTTACTCAGCAATTGACACTATTCAATTATGCGTCCCACGTATCTTTGGCTCATTATACCATATGTCTTTCCTGTTTTCTGTTTTTCTTCATTAATAAATCCGTTAGTCATGCTCGAAGTTGAAAATTTATATAATGAGTTGTGTCACAGAGTGACCACACAATTTTTATAATAATTTTTTATTATGATGCGTGTTATGAAAGTATGTTTGTGTTTGAGTTAAAATAGAGTACGAGGGAGATGAGATGTAGACATGTCATACTTTTATTATTGAGAAAATTTTGAGGGTAAAGAGACTGTTTTTAGGAAGACCTTAGGCTAAGAGTATGAGAAGGGTGCGAAAAAACATCAAATGGTAATGTAAGAAAACATGACAGACGAAGGTTCACCTGCCTTGACTCCGGGCTATCCAAAAGGATAGTCGGCCCTGTGAATAGTCGGCTTGCAATGTCAAGTCGAATACCCGGGTTATAAAAAAAACATGACAGACGAAGATAAGAAAACAAGTGACACATGGCAAATATAGTGTTTGATGATGTATACATGAATGGTAATGACTTTGGTGACTATTACATGAAAAATGCAATGACGGTGAGAGATGAGGTGACACTGACGTAAATGTGATAAAAATACCATCATTACCCCATCAGATAAATGCATGATACATATGTATAGGCACAAAATTAAACATAACTAACTTTATTATCTCACTTATCTTTTATATTTTTTATATTTATATAATAAAAGAATTACATCATTTCGAAGTTTTCTATCAAATTGAATCTTTTGAATTAAAACATTAGACCAATCAGAACGCTTGATTTTGCTACGTAGGCAAAATCGTGCGATCTGATTGGTCAATAAAAAGTCAAAATTGAATCAATTTGGTCAAAATTGAATCAATTTGGTCAAAATTGAAATTTTTTTGTGGAGAAATATGATGAAGAAAAAAAACACATAAAAATATACGTGTCAAATTTGTGAAGAAAAAAACTTGAAAAAAAAGGAGGTAATTAATAAAAATTTAATGGTTTTTAATTTTAAATAAATTAAATGGAGTTAAGTGTAAATTTATAAATTTACAAGTTTTATTATAACTTTAAAAAATAAACAAATAAACCCTTAAACTTTATACCCGTAGCCTTTATACTTTAAATTACTACAAACGTAAACAATTTTGTACTTCCAAACAAAGATTTAACAGTATCTAATCACATCCCAAATCTACCCGAAGACTTTTTGGTGGATTTTTCATTGTCGGCCTGAAATCATGTTGTACAACCAAATAGAAAAACATCGAAGCACATAAAATATCATAAATAAAGAAAAAGGGTTTTCTAATTGATGTGTTCGGAAGAATTGCATTTTTTTTCTTTTAGTTTAATACGTACTAAAATTCTAACATTTAAATTTCTCAAAATGTCTTTATTCCATTGACATGTGTGTATGCCTATAAATCATATACAACAATCTAGGCCACTTTTATATCTTAAAAAGGTGTTGGTTACGGAAAAATGGGTAAAACTCTTTTTACATATGTATATATATTGAACATATACAATAGGTAAATCTTTGTTTGACCAAACCATATTTTATGCACGAAGCATAACGCTTATTTGAGTTTTTTAATTTTCTATATTTTATAAATATTGACGTTTTTGATAACTTAACTTGATATTTTTAAATTCGATTGCGAAGCTAAATCTTTACATGTTTTAACATAAAGTAAGACCATGAATCTTAAGTATAACTGACACAATAATGCAACTATAATCATAAAACATATACAATATCATTTGCATACCCAACAATAACAATATCAGCCTTTCAAAGTGGAGGTCAATGGTTCGAAAATAACGAAGAGAAAATTAATACTCTTGTGGCCTCAGAGGGTTTACTTGAGCTGACTTCGGGCTACATAAAATAGTAGTTTTGGTGAGATTAGTCCGCCCACAATATCGAGTTAAAAAACAGGTAAATCAAAAAAAATTACTAATTATCCTCAAGTTCATATAATATATAAAAGATGTGAATCTATTCTCTTCATATGATTTCGATAATACTCTATAACATAACTTATAAAAAATAAAAAAATAAATAAAAATCATACATATATAAGCCTCGTGGATGCACGGGCATTAAAACTAGTGTAGTATAGATAGATACTTCGGCTTTTAATAAACAAGTATTTTCAAGAGAAAAATGAACATTGAGGGTGTGTTTGGTGTGAGGGTATGTCAATGGAGGAATGAGAATGAAAGTGATAATATATGTTTGGTATACACCTATTGGATTGAGGATACCAAATGGTAGTGTTTTCATCATATCAGGCTCAACTGGTAGGTATGCAAAATCCATTCCTTATACTTGCTGACCCACTTGATAAATAATTTATCTGTTTTTTTTT
>BQNB010047934.1:28131-42832 GCA_026074375.1 Tanacetum coccineum
TAGACTTTTTCTTTTGAGGCTTAGATGATGATGGTTGAGTAATAATGGGTGTGGAATGAGAATCAGTAAGAGCAGCTAAATCTTCACCCATATCTTCTGGAGCTTGAACCATCATTGTTTGGAAAAGAGGTGTGACCTTACCAGAAAATCCCTTTCCTTCCCTCTTCATGTTAGCAAACACCTTCTTGGTATGGGAAGGGGTAACATAAATCCCTTTATGTTTGGTCATTCCTTCAACTTTATTATCTAGGAAGACTTGCACAAACCTTGGATACATAAGAAACTTAACCCCACTCTCAAAGTTCTTCATCATATTATCAAAAATATACTTGGAAAAGTTAAATTTTTGTAACATGACAGATGATAGCAGATGCCATAGTGCTACTAAATTCATTCCAGCCTAGTTTTAGTACTAAGGCATTGCAGTATGGTAAGTATGGTATGGATAAATAATTTCCATTAGGATAAAAAATAAGCTTTATAGAATGTAAGCTTTTGTGTGAGATTTTCATACCCCATGAGTGTCAGTTATTCAAAAATTACATCATTTGGCAGACATTCAGTCCTTTCATCATCTTCTAACATAAGATCACTTCTTACATTCTTCTTAGTAATGATCACCTTCTACCTATCTACTAGGGCTTGTATTTGGTGTTCCCCATTAACTATCTTAGCCTTAGCAGTTTCCCAGAACTATTTAATGCATGATTCATATACTGTAGGATTAACCGTTAACGCATATTTGTTAGAACTTGCATCCAGAAAATCAATGATGCCTTCAAACCCATTACTTTCTTCGGGTTTCTCCAAAAATGCAACCACATTGTGAGTTTCAGCAAACTTTGGGATCGACATTGTGATGGGTTTTGATGATTAAAGATGAAATTGAGTTAGGGTTTATGATTAGAGAGTATATCAAAGTGTAAAATCAAACAAATGAGTGATTGAAACCCTTAATCGAAGTATCTATTAAATCACCCTTAACAACATTAACTTAAACTGGCAGCATTAAGTTAAGCCTAACAGTATTATCTAACCCAGTAGTAGGAAGTTATGACTAGCAGCATTAACTTATGCCTAACAGCAGTACGTGAATGCCTAGCAGCATAAACTAGTACTGGCAGCTGTAAGTTTAAGCTTAGCAGCGTTAACTTTGATATACCAGCATTAAGTCTAATTTTATTCCAAAAAGCATTTCCATCATAAATTTTGACTCTCACAAGCTCTCTTTTTGTTTTTGATCTCACAATATCTCTCATTTCTTTTTCTCACCAATTCACTCTATCTGTTTTTATATCACAAATCAAGAGCCTTAACAGACAATTTGGTACAAAGTTCCATCAATTCCTTTAGTTTCATGCTGTCCTCCCCACTTCTAAGTATGTTAACTCTTGAGAGAGATGGATCATTGGACTGTTTAGATGCAGCCTCAAACCTAATTTGAGCTTTTGTACCCCAATATGGTATCTTGGCACCTGGGACCACTACCTGAATTAGTTCCCTGAGGAAAAGACTCATTAAGTATTGCCATGGATTGGGTCTGGTCCCTTTTTTTTGTTACCAATGTCCTTCTATGCTTCTAAGCTAGAAGGAGTAGTGGCTGCCCTTTCCATTCTGCCTTCCCAACTCTTTAAGGACAGTCTCATTGTTACAAGGGATATAGGTACTCCAAGACTAAAGATATCTCAGTGAACCTTTTGGTTTCCTAGGTTTTTAAGTCTTTTTTTGTGCTATGATTGTAATTGAATGTACTTGGTTCAAGAGTTTGATAGTGATACAGTTGTGGATGTGTGTTGGGTTTCAGTGGGATTTCCTGACCCTTCACCCACTTTTGCTTAATGATGCACTCCTTTCATCAGTCTTTAATTAACCTCCCTCAAAACATATTCAAAGATTAAGTATCAAATGCTAGCAATCAAAAAGTTAAAACTACTATCATTTTAAAAGCACTTTGTGAGATGATCTTGTATAACATAGTGGTCTGTGTGAATCTTGATCACTTGATATCAAAACTTCTTCTCTAAGATTTTGATGAAATGGTGCCTAATCTCTATGTGCTTGGTTTTAGAGTTTAACATTGGATTTTTCACAATACAGATTGTAATTTCATTATCAATGTAAATCTTGGTATTCATAAAGGTAAACCCATAATCAAGCATTTTATTTTGAATCCACAACACCTGACCATAACAATTAGCAGCAACAACATACTCTGCTTTAGTTGTTGAGTTGGCAACCACTATTTACTTTTTACATTGCCATGAAATCAACCTTTTGCCAAGAAATTGACAACCTCTTGTTGTGGATTTCCTGTCAAGACTAGCTCCAGCATATTCACTATCTGAAAAAGCTTCCAAGTCAAATGGTGAATCCCTAGGTAATAAACGCCCAAAATTTAGGTGGGAACCTTTCAAGTATTAAAGATTCCTCTTCCCACAGCATTAAAGAATGATGAGACTTTAGGAGTTAAACTATAGAAACCTTGCACAAGCACAAATAGCAAACATTATATCATGACGAGACGCTGTTAGTACATCAATAGTCCTCAATTATTGATCTGTATATGTGAACTTCAACATCCTCAGCTTCTTCATCTTGAGCATTTGCTCTTGTTAGTAACAATTGGACATCTGTCGCTTGTTGTCTTAATTGGAAATAAAAATCAACTTCTTTAATATATCAGCCATATACTTGTCTTGGATGATGAAGATTACATCATCTCTCTGCATGACCTACAACCCCAAGAAGAAAGTGAGCTCCCCCATAGAACTCATTTGGAACTTCTTGTGCATCAAAATTTCAAACTCTATACATAAAGACTTCTTAGTAGACCCAAAGTGATCTCATCTACATAACTGCACTTACAGGATATCACATTCTGTGCTTTATTGTATAAATCAAAGTCTTTTCATGATTCCTATCACTAAATACCATTTTCTAATAAGTAGTTAGTCAAGGTCTTATACCAGAATCTAGGTGCTTGATGTAGACCATATAAATAAATCTTTTTTACCTTATAAACTTTTTCGCGGGAACTGTGGATCTTCAAAGCCAGGAGGTTGGCACACATAGACCTCCTCTTCAATAGTACCATATAAAAAGGCACTCTTTACATCCATTTGGTACACAATAAACCCCATAAATGACACATAGGCAAAAAATAACCTGATTGCTTCTATTGTTGCAACAGGAGCAAAAAACTCATCATAATTAATGCCTTCTTCTTGGGTGTAACCTTGTGCAACCAATCTTGCCTTGTTTCTAACTACTATTCCCTCATATATATACTTATTTCTATAGACCCATTTTGTTCCAATGGCATGCTTGTCTTTGGGTAAATCAACCAATCTCTAAACCTTCTGCAATCTAAACTGTAGCAACTCATCTTGCATTGCCTCTATCCAGCTTGGATCTATCAAAGCTTGTGTCACTTTCTTGGGTTCTATTTGTGAGTGAAAACAGGTAAATAAGCAATTTTGATAATCTTTGTGGTTGGTTCTTCTCTGCTTGTTAATGTAACTGACCATAGCAAGTTCTTCAGAGATCTTGGTCATCCTCCTTGTTTGAGTAGCTAAATTTATGTCTCTAATGATCTGGTCTTTAGGATGATCCTTATGAATTCTGGTTGTGGAAATAGGACTGACATTCATGGTGGTTTCCAAGTTGTTAAGGTCAACCTCTACACCCACATCTTCATCATCATATGCACCACTAAAGATACTAGTATTTAGAAGATCAGCAGTATCCTTTAAATCAAGCATAAGAGGATCAATAGGAAGATCATCAGCATTAGTAAAACTTTGCCCAATAGTACTAACATATGGACTAATAGTACTATCTTTGTTAGTGCTTTTAGCATAACCTTTCTTTTGTTGAACAAGCAAAATATCTAATGCAACTCTGAAATCTTGCACATTCTGGTCATCTTCTTTATTTGAAGCTCCTCCTTCCTTCTTTTTGACCCATTTCTTTCACCTTTATTTGCTGTTGTCTTCATTAGCTTTTTCCAGATAATCAGCAACATGCATCCATTTGAAGCTTTGTAGACTATCATAAGTAATTTGGTTGCTTATTTTTGTTGAGTAGTATTGCATCTACAATTATCCTTGATACCTGCCATTCTTATTAGTTTGTTCCTTGCAGTAACTGGCTCACAATCATAGAGTTTGTTAGTTAATCAATATCTAAAGAGCCAATCTTGGTCCATCCTTACAAAATTGTTTTTTTTACTTAGGTTTGATTTCAAGAAAGGTTATGTGCATAGTTTTCCTCTACCTTCCTTAGTTCTTAGTGTTAAATACATAAAGCGTTTGCTATTTATAGAGTATCCAACAAAAGATCCCCATCATCATTCATTCACATTAAAATTACCTAGGGATCTAAGGTTTTTAAGAATAGTCACAGGCCACCAAAAGTAAATAGGTCTCTTAACTTTTACTAGGTGGGTTCTACCATGTAATTAGTTCTAAGGTGTTCCTTGTTTGTGAGGACTCCTAGCTCACTAAAACCTTAATTTGAACCATATAAAGCGAGTACTAAGTTCAGCCGAAAAATGTAGTTGGTAAATATGAATCTGCTCAGCATGGTCCTAGCTGCCTCTATTAGTCGTCTTATTCTTTTTTCAGCAACTATATTTTGTTGTAATGTGTCTGGCAATACTAAATCCCTGTTAATCCCTTTACCCACATACTTATTTAATGTCTTTATTTATAAACTCTAGTTCCATTATCACATTCTGATGATTTTAACCTTATGATTTATTTGGTATATTATGCCAGTAACAAAAGTCTGAAGGAAATCCCACAGGTTCATTCTTTAGTGGCCAAAACGAAAAAACCAAATAACTTTATTTAGTACATCATGTGACAACAAGGCATTTCTCTTGTGATTGATACTCCTTACAAGATGTTGGCTAAATAATTATATGCAACATTGATAAGGGTTTGGTTGATAGAGCCTTACAAGCTTGGTTCTTACAAGAAGCTTTGTTGGTTGCTTTCCCCATCCTTGACAAGCAAACAATAAGGTGATTGGTCATTTTCAAAAGGCTTTAAAGTCCAACACCTCTATCAGGTTTCCCTTCACAAGTTTGTACATTAGTTTTAAAGTTTATATGTCCAATCTCCTATGCTTTAAATTAGACTCATCAATTGTAGCATTTGCCAATTTTAAAAAGTCAAACCTCCTGAAGGAACTACTTTCTTCTGGATCAAACTGTACATGTTGTTTTGTCTGGGATCTTTATAGAAGACTAGACTTTCATCTAGTAGCTTATAGTCAGGAGATAGAACAAGACATTCAGTTCAGTAAAAGAACATTGTTTTTTCTTTTCCACATTTGTGAGGACAGTAGGAAAAGGTTAATCTTAAGTTTCCTTTACAAATTATACATCTTCAAAGTATAAATTTTCCTGTTCTTAATTATTACCTTTTTACGTAATTTTACCTCCTTTAGGACTCTCATGTTAAATGCAATATACCTTATTCACAACATCAACCTCTGATAATCTGTAGACGCCCCAAGGACTTGTTTCCAGTTCATATGCCTAGAGAATCCACTGGTTAAAATTCCTTTATCCTGTATAAAGTAATTATTATGGATTACCCTGCACTTAAAATAAAGAGATTAGTTTTCTCTGGTGGACCAAGCCATTACTAACTCTGAGTATGCTTATAGATCAAACAGTAGTCAAATCTTTTTTTAAACATGTATGATCTACTGTCTTTAGAGGTGTATAATGGGGTCAATATACATATTTCCTGTTTGGTCGACCAAATCCAGCATGCTGAGGACCCTGCTTATACAGCATTTTCCTCAATCTACAGCCAGAACTAAACTATGCTTTTGCCGTAGGCAAGTTGTTACATTCGTTAGCCATAGTAGTTTTAAACTTTTTCACATTAAGAATTTATAGTTTTTGCTATGTTGATTTTGGTTAAAAGATCCTCTTACTGGTGAATGTGCTTTAAAATAGAATTTGTTTGTGGGGTAATGCTTCATTCATTTTGGATTAAGGCGGCATAGCAGTATTAATAGGTCTTCCAGTACTAATTGATGATGCTGCTCTTGGAGAGTTTTGCTTAGCAGCATTAACTGGTACTTGTCCTAACTTTGTTGCAACTGCTATTGTAACAAAATTCCTTTTTAGGATGGGTGGTGTGATGTCAATTTATTTTTGGTGGTTCACCCTTAAAACATTCTGTTCCATACTGGTTCTATTTTCCTTTGACCCAGTAAACCATTCCCATTATTATCAACGCATGTCTTTTTCTACCATTTTATTGTCATGAAAATCACAGTCTTTAATTAACATGGTTGTTGATAAAACTATCATAAAGACAAGCTTTCTTTATAAACTCAAAACCTTGCCTTAGTTTAGAGTATCCTTCCTTCCCGTTTTTCTATTTACCCCTGGACTTAGACTTTTCCCTGGGATTACTCTATCTTGCCTATGTGTGTTTTCATTTATTAAACAGATTTCACTTTCTCATCAGATTTGACAAATTGATTTTTCTAAACTTTGGTTTTTGGATTTTGTTTTTTAACTCCTGATCAGTTTTAGGTCAAACACACTATTATTATCACCTATTAGTGTCCCAATCTTCAATTATAGGAGCAACTAGGCCTACTGTTTTTAGGCTTTTCTACAATATCCTTACTAGTCTTGTTATAACTAGTTTTAGTTTCAGTCACTTTAGTCTTATAGACAGAATCATCTAACACAGCAAAGGATAAGTCAGGTCTTGAGGGCATGTAGTTCCCAGTGTATGGAGGGGGAACTACATTGTGGATCCCTTTGAATATAGATCTTACTACCTTGTTAAAGGTTGTAGCTAATATGAATAGATTCACACAAACTACAGGAGAAACAATGATTAAGAACATTATAAGTTATGCAGAATCTAACTTATAATGCAAGAAGAACATATGACTATTGATAAAACTAAGCTTTTTGTATTAGATTGCTGGGTGGTGGGTTAACACTATGAGATTTACCCCCAATGAATGATATCTCTAAACTATGCCGTAGGGTTTCCTTTTATACACCTAAGGAAAACCCAAATCGGGCTACAAAACGCGTTAGAAGATAATGCACTATCTTTTCCTATAATATCTAATGCATATCTCTTAAAATTGGTACTAACTATTTTTATACTAACGGTACTATACT
This sequence comes from Tanacetum coccineum, assembly GCA_026074375.1. Lineage (NCBI taxonomy): Eukaryota > Viridiplantae > Streptophyta > Magnoliopsida > Asterales > Asteraceae > Tanacetum > Tanacetum coccineum. The sequence goes on from BQNB010047934.1 coordinate 35,303, forward strand.
ATCTGAGCTGTACTTAACATTTTGTACTGTTTGTACGAACTATTACTTGACGGTACTAAGTATATAACTAACGGTTACTAAGTCAGGAAGATAATTACAACAATCCTCCCCTAAACATGATTGTTGAACTTGTTTAATCTTATGTTTCTCTAGATTTTCTTCTTAAGTTTTGGAGGTGTATCCAAAAACTTTGTCAAATCTTGATCTTGACTTTAAATAATCTGGACATCTTCAGCTATCCATCTTTCATCTAACAACTTACTTTTCAGCAACCCACGAGTAACATCCAACTAAGTTGGCTTTAAGTTTTGGCAAAAACTACGCCATAAATGGATTTGATATTCTTTTACCAGTAGGTTTGTTCTGGGATAGTCAACTCTATATTGCCCTAAATATGGTAAGTTGATTTACCATACAGTTTTTGGTAACTGTAATCCATCAAGGAATTGATTTGTTCTTTACCAAATACCGTTAGCTTTTGGGACTAGCCAACGGTTCATTGCCATAACATGGTGCATTGATAAACCATATAGTTTTTAGCAAACTATCTGCTATCAACAGATTTGAGTAGTCTTACCAAGAAAGAACTGTTTGATCTGGACTTGCCAACTCTTAACATGAAGCAAGGTCGATGTTAAGAACCCTACAATTTTTGGTAAATTGTCAACATAAACGAATTTGAGAAGTTCTTTACACAAGTCATTTGTTATGGATCTAGACAGTTCTTATGCCTGTTAACCATGGTGAACTGATGACCATTTGTTGTGTGGTGATTAAACCAACACTCAAAGATCCTTCTCAACTCCATCAGAGTCTTCAGGTTAAACTCTGCAATCTGCTTCTTGACAAATCTAATCAGTTCCAAAGCAAAGTATTCGTCTTCTTCAGTTTTACTAACCTTCACTTAAGCAAATTTGTGACAACACTTCTTTTTTTCAAAGGATATTATTCTCTACAATAGATGAATGGGAAATAACTAATTTTTTCCCCTTCATCTAGTCAGTATAGTCGTGTTATCCCTAAAGAAACTTGTAGCTTCCAGCTCAATATCTTCCAATTTTACGGTGCATTCCAGAAACCTCATCATTTCCTTTGAGTGGGAAATGATTATCAAATCTCCACAAAGTATTTTGTCAAATCCTTTAGGTGTCTCATCTTGGTACATGTTCATCACAAGTTGATATATAGCACAGATGTCATCTCTATCAAGTATTAAAAGCACTGCAATCAAAGTATTGAAGTATCTTCTTTGTCTATTACTGCTACATCACACATTAAGATAAACATACTTCTATTTCTTCTTCAGTATCATCATACTGTGGTCTTGGTTTGTAGATACTCAGATCTCCATTCTATGATAGGATATTTCTTGTCAAGTATCTCATAATCTAATTCCTTATCATCATTCCGAAACTAAGTTAAACTCAATCTTAACTCTTTTTATCTTTAGAGTGAACATTATTTTCTTAGATTTCATTCTTTCTTCCTTATACAAGCTTTCTTTTTCTAGTTCCTTCTTCTTCTTTTTTTAATGACGTCCTCTTATACTGTCATCTTTCTTTAATCTCTTCTTAGAAGCATCAGCAAACTTGTTCATTCATCTCCTCCATGATTTCTTTTTCATCTTCAGGGGAACCAATGCAATGTAAACTATCATCGACCTTTTTTATCTTGTCATTACAAAGCTTTTATTTTTCAAAAACTCTTGGGCTTTAGATCAAATGCTCTTTCCACCCAACATGTTTCAAATATGTCATCATTTGGTTCCTTAGTTGATTTCTTGAAGGAGGTTTATTTCTGATAGCTTCAGATCTTTGTTGAGCAAGAAATCTTCTTTGGGCAGCAATGGTATCATGAAGAAGTTTGGCTCTTCTGCTCAATAGTATACATTTCTCTCTTCTTCCTCTTGAAGTTTTTCCAGTAAGTATCTTGTCCAGCATTAATCTTGCCTAAATGAAATCATATTCATTAGATGAGCAAGCCTTTTGTTAGCTTCTTCCTCAACTAACTTTTTCACTTCTTCTTCTTGCTTCACAATCCTCTTTGCACCTTTCTGGCCACGTCTTCTTCCCTAGCTAGATGCTTTTAATTTTCATTTTCAGCTTCAGTAATTCATTCTGATTCAGTATCTGATTTCTTCTTCCTCTTCAATTTTCCTTTTTTGCTTTATCTTTTGGATCAATTTGGGAAGAGGCTTTAAAGGTTATTAATGATTTGTTGAAGTTGGCCTAGGTCTCACAGTCTCCTCAACCATCCTTATAAGATCTACGCCTTTTTCTTTTACTTTGAGCTTCTCCTTATTCTGGGATCATTATGATAAGGAATTGTGCAATTGTCTCATCATCACCAAATTATTGTTTGAGCACTGATCAAGTTCTCTCCCCCCTCCCACCCCCCCCCCCCCTAGTTTTGTTAGTTTTATTATTTCTTTCCATTGATTTAAGTTATAATGTTCCATGTGATTTCCTCAAGAAAGTTAGAATAGTTAATAATTAGCTTAGGAGTTGGTTGCTGGAGCTGTTTAGTAGCACTTTCTTCTTCATTTTGATCAACAGTTCCTTCATCTTGTCTGTTGGTACTAACTTCTTCCTTGTCAGTACTAACTTTTTGCTTGTCAGTACCTTCCTCTGGTCTGTCGGTACTAACTTCTTCCTTGTCAGTACAAACTTTTTACTGAGCAGTATTAAGTGCATCTTTAGTACTAACTTCCTTTTCTGCACTTTCCTTCTCTTCATGTACTACATATCTTATCCTCCCCACATCTTGAGCATCCTCAGTCTCCATATAGTCAATTGCATCATCATCAAGCTCATCAAAAGCTAGATCTTTATGGACTGTAGGTTCAGCTTTGGCGGATTTCCTCCCTTGTTTGGATACAGACTCCTTTTGCATCTACTGCTTTTTCAAGGATTTCTTTCCTGCCAATATTTGCTTCATGGATACGCTCTTCATCCAAGCTCTGTGGTGTGTGATAACAGGTTTGGCTTTCTTTTAAAGCTTCTTGATTTGTTCCTTCAAGTGTTTAATTTCTTTGGCTTGATCTGTAACCTGTGTACACAAATAGATACAAAGATCATACATACTTTAGAGTGTCATGCCACCCTCATTCCCTAAAAGGGATCTATCATTAGAAGACTGACCTCCATGATTCCTACCAGAAACCTCTGGAATGGAATCAGTAATATGAGTAGCAGGTGAAGGTTTGGGAGAAGGGTTAGTCTATGTCTTATGTTGGTCTGTACTTGGGTAAGGAGGAGAGGGTATGGGTTGAGGTTCATATTGTCTGTCTAAAGTGGCACCCTCATCCTCAGTTGGTTGAACCAACATAGAATCAAACAAAGGTGTAACATTCCCTGAAAAATGTTTTCCCTTTTTAATCATAAAAGAGAAAACTTTACCAGTTAAAGCATTAATAGGAAAATGGTCTAAGGGCACAGGCACATTCTTTAGCTGTTTATCCAAAAAGACTCAAATAAATCTTGGATACATAAAAAACTTTTTCTTTGCATCCAAGTGTCGCATCATACCATAAAAAATTAATTTAGAAATTTTTTATTTCTGATTAGTGGTTAAGCAAATTTGTGGCAATATTAGTAGGTATTTGATCCACAAATAGTGACTCTCTGTCTCGCAACTTATGCCAGTGATTCATGGAGAGTAGAGAAAAAGAAATCTAAAAATCACTAGGGTTGAAATCAGGGCTTATTAAATGTTAAGACAGTTAGGTCCTCTTCATACTATTAGCTGAATAGAATCTAAATATGCCTGATTGGCAAAAGAATCTTCCCATCAGCATCATCAATAAAGAAGTATAACTTCTTATTGATGCCTCTGAGATAGACACAGGCTTGCCACCTACATTGGCAGTAATATACCTAACATTTTTGATTAGTTTGGATTTAGCAGACATCCAAAATTGTTCAACAAATGTAGTAGAGACTACAGGACTTACAGTGAGAGCATAATGAATGAAGCTTCGCATAAGAAAGCTGATAATCTCATGAAACTCTTTATTCCCATCAGTCTTTTCCATGTAATCGACCATGTTGTGTTTAGGGCATGATTCAAGAACAACCATACTTGATGAAGTGATAAGCGACGATGAGTAAAAGATTAGGGTTTGATAAAAGAAAGCGATTAAGAGAGTTTACGTGATTAAATTGTGGAATTGAGATGGGTTTATATTTGGTTGAACCAAACTAAAATCAAAGAAACCGTTTCAATTTACACTTTAGACTCTTGACGGTATTTTCTCCAATGTCTTTATAGCGGTACTAGCTTTGCCTAACAGTATTAACTTTGCACTATCAGTACTAACTTTTTTCAACCAAAAAATGATCAAGTCTGGCAACAACAGTTCTTCAGTACCATCTATATCTCTTTCTAATGACTCTCTAAAACCCAAATAACTCCATGAAAATCATTACTATGGTCAAGATTCCTCTGTACACTGAACACTTCATACAAACTATACAAAAACCAATCATATTGCCGCCCCATAGCTAATGCAGTTATGGGTTGACTATCCTAATAGTAACAACCAAAGAACTAGAACCTCGACTAACATCAAATGCTTGTTTAGAGATCAGTACATTGTCATCAGTGTGTATGTTTAGCACTTGGATAAGTTTCTTCTTATATGCATCCCTTATGAAGTGGTTCCTAATTGCAATATGCTTTGTTTTGGAATGAAATACTAGATTCTTTACAATGCATATAGTGCTTTCATTATCAATGTAGATCTTTGTGTTCATTGAAATTGGAAACCATAAGTGTGTAACATTTGATTTTTGAATCCACGCAAACTTTCCACAGCAATTTGCAGCAGCAACATATTCTGCCTCTGTAGTAGAAGTAGCCATAATTGTCTGCTTTTTGCATTGCCAAGAAATAAGTCTTCTGCCAAGAAATTGACAATCTCCTGTTGTGGATTTCCTGTCAAGATTTGCTCCAGCATAGTCACTATCTGAGTAGGCTTCCAGGTTAAATATGGACACTCTAGGATACCAAAGGCTCAGTTTAGGTTTACCTTTTAGATACCTAAAGATAGGTACCTAAAGATTCTCTTCACAGCATTAAGATGGGAGGTCTTTGGAGTTACCTGAAACCTAGAACAAGCACAGACTGCAAACATAATATCAGGCCTAGAAGCAGTCAAGTACATTAAAGAGCCAATCATGGATCTATAAAGATGTACATCCATATCAGCAGCTTCTTCATCCTTGGTCAAAGACCTTTGGGTCTCAATTGGAGAATTGGCAGTCTTCACACTAGCAAAATCAAATTTCTTCAGGATCTCTGCAACATACTTATCCTGACTTATAAAAATACCATCTTCTTTCTGTTTGACTTGTAATCCAAGAAAGAAGGTGAGCTCTCCCATAGAACTCATCTGAAATCTACTCTTCATCAATGCCTCAAATTCATCACACCAAGACCTCTTTGTAGAACCAAAAATAATATCATCCACATAAACCTGTACTAACATGATATCATTTTTGTCCTTCTTGATAAAAAGAGTCTTGTCAATGGTTCCTCTTCTGTATCCACTCTTCAACAAGAAAGTAGATAAAGTAGCATACCAGGCTCTAGGAGCTTGGTGTAAACCATACAAAGCTTTCACAACCTTGTAGACCTTCTTAGGGAACTTAGGATCTACAAAACCTAGAGGTTGAGACACATACACCTCCTCATCAATTTTGCCATACAAGAAGGCACTCTTCACATCCATCTGATAAACTATGAATCCCATATAAGAAGCAAAGGCCAAAAAGATCCTAATGGCTTCAATCCTAGCCACAGGAGCAAAAAAATCATCATAGTCTATCCCTTCCTCTTGTCTATGTTCCTGGGAAACCAACCTTGCCTTATTTCTAACCACAACACCTCTTTCATCCTTTTTATTCCTGTAGACCCATTTAGTCCCAATTGCCTTCTTCCTATAAGGCAAATCTATAAGAATCCAGTCCTTTTGAATCTTGAAATGCAACAGTTCTTCCTGCATAGCATCAACCCAACTTTCATCTTTAAGGGCTTTAGATATCTTTTTGGGTTCAATTTGAGATAGGAAGCAAGCAAATAAACAATGCTGGAAATCCTTGTGATTATTTCTTCTCTGCTTTTGAATGTAACTTACAAAAGCATGGGCTCCAGAACTTTTGTGTATTTTGCTCCTTGTCTGAACTGCTGAATTTGGATCCCCAAGAATTTGAGTTGTAGGATGAATAGAGTGTATCCTTGAAGTGGGAATAGGACTAACATTCACAGTGGATTCTAAATTAGTAAAGTCAGCCACTGCACCCTCATCATCATAAGATGCATTAGTAAAAATACCATCACTTGGATTGTCATAAATATCCTCAAGAGCAGGTATTTAAGAATCATCTTGGTCAGTGTTGTTTAGATCAGATCCACCAGTACTAAAAGCATTTGAAGGACTATCAGTACTAACTAGTGTGCGGGGGGGTTGGGGGGGGGGGGGGGGGGGGGGGGGGGGGGGGGGGGGGGGGGGGGGGGGGGGGGGGGGGGGGGGGGGGGGGGGGGGGGGGGGGGGGGGGGGGGGGGGGGGCGGGGGGCGGGGGGGGGGGGGGGGGGGGGGGGGGGGCGATTGCGTATTAACTGTGTTAGTACTGGTAGCTCTAGCAGCTCCTGCTTAAAGAAGCAAATCCTCAGTATCTTAAGCAAACTCCTTTCTAAGAGCTTCAGCTGCATCATTAGCTTCCTTTTCTTGTCTTTTAAGCCTTTCAAGCTCTTCCAAAAATGCTTGATCTTCCTTATCTACTGGCTCCTCATTTGTCTTTAAACCAGTATCCCTATTAGGCTTTTTACCTTCATTCTTTATTTTTGAGCTCTTGAATGTTGAAGTATAAGAAGACCATATTGGCAGTACAAAGTAGTCTTGAACAGGTTCAACTTCCATTTTAGAATTTCCGGCATCAATATTATTTTGTGTACCTGCACTATGATTAGCTTCTTTTGGACATGCAGTTTTGTTAGCTTGATTCTCTGATCTCACAGGCTGATAATTCATTGAATCAGTTAAATAATCAAGATCAAACAGCCAATTAGGTCCTTTCCATGTAACATTTGGTCTATTTTCTAAGAAGTTTATATGCAGGTTTTCTTCAACTCTCTTGGTTTCTAAATTGTATACCCTAAAAGCCTTGCTATTTAGGGAATACCCAACTAAAAACCCTTCATCAGACTTCCCTTCAAATTTTCCCAGATGGTCAATGGTATTCAAGATGGTCACATGGCACCTAAAAGGTCTTATATAGCTTATGATTGGTATATTACTAGTTATAAGTTCATAAGGTGTCTTGTTTTGAGGCTTAGTTACTAATACCCTATTAAGGACATAACAAGTAGTACTAACTACTTCAGCCCAAAAAGTGTTAGGTAAAAATGAATCTGCTAGCAGCCTCAATAAGGGTCCTATTCGTTCTCTCAGCAACTCCATTTTGTTGTGGAGTTCTGGCATTACTGTATTCCTTCTTGATCCCTTTTGACCCACATAATTCAATAATGTCC
>BQNB010047935.1:3065-23181 GCA_026074375.1 Tanacetum coccineum
GAAATTCCTATGTGGAAATGGGAAAGAATAACAATGGATTTTGTTTCAAACTACCCAAAACCTCAATCGGACATGACACCATCTGGGTCATTGTCGATCGCCTTACCAAATCCGCGCATTTCATTCCCACTCGAGCGACTGGTAGTATGGAAACTCTTACAAGGTTATACATAAAAGAAATAGTCTCTCGACATGGCGTGCCAATTTCCATCATCTCGGATCGTGACAGTCATTTCACATCCAGATTCTGGCGATCATTGCAAAATGCTTTGGGTACTCAATTAGACATGAGTACAGCATATCATCCTGAAACCGATGGACAGAGTGAGAGAACCATCCAAACACTCGAAGACATGCTGCGAGCTTGTGTTATAGATTTCGGAAAAGGATGGGATAAACATTTACCATTGGTAGAATTTTCTTACAATAACAGTTATCATGCCAGTATCAAGGCAGCACCGTTCGAAGCACTTTATGGATGAAAGTGTAGATCACTTGTTTGTTGGACCGAAGTTGGAGATTCTCAACTTACGGGACCAGAAATAATTCAAGAAACCACTGAAAAGATCATGCAAATTCGTCAACGCTTGCAAGCTGCAAGAGATCGACAAAGAAGTTACGCCAGTATAAGGCGAAAGCCTTTAGAATTTCAAGTTGACGATCGTGTTATGTTGAAAGTATCACCTCGCAAAGGTATCTTTCGATTTGGAAAACGAGGAAAGCTTAATCCCCGATACATTGGACCATTCAAAATTCTTGAACGAATTGGCCCAGTGGAGTATAAACTAGAACTTCCTGAAGAGCTTAGTAGTATCCACAATACTTTCCACGTTTCTAATCTCAAGAAGTGCTTATCCGATGAATCTCTTATGATTCCAATGAAAGAACTTCAACTCGACGACAAACTCAACTTTGTAGAAGAACCAGTGGAGATAATGGATCGTGAAGTCAAGCAACTAAAGCGAAGTCGTATTCCTATAGTCAAAGTGTGATGGAACTCTAAAAGAGGACCAGAGTTTACATGGGAACATGAAGACGAAATTCGTGCCAAATATCCTCATCTGTTTTCAATCATCACTTCAAAATCCAATTAAATCTCGGGACGAGATTTCTGTAAGGATGGGGGACTATAACAACCCGCAATTTTCATAAATGTAAATATCCATCTATTAAGTTAGATGCAATGTACAATCTATCCATTATATATGAACTCACCTTTTTCAGGGAAATTTTTCGCTTTATTACATTACTTACTTTGCCAATATCTCAATATGCAATATTTCTTGCATAACTAAAGTTAACGAGCTCACGCAACCTACCTATGGCAATCCTATCATCATAATATGTCAAGCAAACATCATAATATGTCAAGTCAATATCATAATATCATTTTTACAAAGTACATTACTCAGATAAGGTACCATTTGCAACGTTATATCAAAACGGGCTTTAAACCGTTATCGTATGCCTCTAAACCCTAACTTCATGAAAGATTAACATCTAAAGTGAATGCACAAGCTACTAAAGCATATGTACAAGTAATATAACATCTCATTTGAAATATAAAATCTCTTTAAGTCAAGGTACAAGTCTTTAAAATCTCAATATATAAGTCATTAAGCATGATCTCTAAAATAGCCGTTTTATCTCCGTTTTCATTCTATTTTCTTCACCATCATTTGTGTACAAGCTTGAAAATATATCTATCATTATCCTTCAAGTATATACGAAATCCAAGCTTGAAAACCCTAATTGAGCCCTAATGTACCCGAAATCTAAAACCTTTGCAAAGTGACCCATTTTGAAAGTTTTTCTTGCAACCAAGCACCTCAATGGCAAGCACCTTACCTCCCTAGCTGCTTACAAGCACCTCTCATCAAATATCTTCTTCATTTATAGTTAAAATTTGATCACATGGTTCCTTGTTTCTCCATTTCTAGCCGCGGCATGCAAGGGAGTATCCAACTCATTCTAGCTAGTTTCTAGCTTAACCAACATATCCTATAGACTCTCCTCATCACCCTCTAGACCTCCTACATGTCCTCTCCTGGTCACATAACTTCCCTTGGCCTCCAAGTCCAATTCGCCTATAAATAGGAGCCTAAACACTTCATTTTTCTTCATCCCCCACTTCCTCCTCTATAACCCTTACATAGAAGCAATCATTTGCTCTAATAGATCCTAAGAGGTCTTAAGAAGGCTAAAGTTCAGAAAGGAAGCAAAAGAAACCAAGAAACAAAGCCTCAGAGTCATTATTCTAGGCGTACGAAGCTAAAAGTCCCGATTTCGACCCATTTCTAAGCTATAAGCTCAAGACCAGGTTCTCTAAGCTTATATTCTGCATTCATACCCTTATAATGTTTATATGATTATGCTAAAATCATAATATAAAGCTTTGAACTCAAAAACCTATGTGTTTTACCTTTTTGATCAAAAACCGTACACCCGAAACCCTAATTTCATGTTTTTACTTAATCTATAAGCTAAACTTTTAAACTTTTGTTATAATCAATCCCAATAAGCTTAATTATCATTAAAATAAGTGCTCTGATAAGTCATGAAAGAATTTGAACTTAAAACCCGCGCATTTTCGTTTTAAAACCCTAATATGACCCGTTTTGCTTCCTAGATTAACGAATCGTTATTTTAAACTTGCGTTGCGTTAAATCTTCATATTTTAGTTTATTATAACTTATAAATGTCTATTGAAATGTTAAAATAAGCTTGCATGGCAATTTGGATATGTTTTGTAAATATTATCCATGCAAGGGGTATATATCGTAACTTTCGGAAACTTATAACTAAAAGGACTAAAAATGTCATTTTATCAAAGTTATAACTACAGAGGTCTATTATTTCACTTTTTAAGAATAGGAACATTGCTTACTGTCAGGGACTAGCACCTTTCTTGAGTCCTCCGTGATCTTTAGTGCATGTATTAATCACGAGTTGGAATGAAACCAAAACACTAGGCTACAACTAACCAATTTTACCCATAACGTGAGTTTGGTTACCCGGTTCGTCTACTAGACTACATCCGGACATGCAAATTGAATTCAATTTAATAAAGCATGAAAGCCCTCTCATCTTCACCCCTTCTCTTCATTTTCAAGAATGGGATCTTGATCCTCATTCTTATAGTATGAATTGAAAAGGGATAATTCATTCACTTCAAGACTGGTTCTGAACGCCGCGTAACATCATCTTCAAGCAACCTCCATCGTACCGGTGCGACCACTAAAGAATTGCTTATACACTAAACAGCTGCTTATATACGCTTACTAAAAGACTGACTTTTATTCATATTCAATTCATTAGGCCAGCGTGAAACTAAGAAAGATAGATGTGCCTAAGGCGTAAGCAAACTGTGCACGCTAAGAGAAGAGGAGAGATGTTCGCAATGACTACCACAAGAAAGCCGCCCCCTATCTCTAAAAGGGCCCGTCACTTCGTTCGTACCTTCTTGGCTTAGGCTTGCAACTTCACTTACTTTATGGCCTTGCCGCCTTTTTCTAGCAGAAGCTAAGCGCTTGAAAAGCGCGCTAAGAAAGGTTGCTTCTGTCGGCCTTTATGTGCAACAGTCCACCAGTAGCGGAAGATAGGGTTACCGTACATACAAGAGTCTTCCAGTTCTTACGGAAGCTCTTTCTTACCAGTCAAGTAGTACAACAGCTGTATCTTATCTTATAGCCCGGCGCGGCGGGTCTTTTAATTCAGTAGATAGAAGAAAGTATTAGATAAGGAGTAGGTGAGTGAGTCCTCGCTGACCTGAGCGATTTCGATCACCTAGCAGGCCTTTTATTTGGTAGGTAACATCGCCAAAGCGTATCATCAGATTTGACTACGAAGGAAGGAACTCGGCAGAAGATCGGTCTGCAAGAAAGGCCTACTTATCCACGGGTTCATTGACAAAACCGCCGTAGGAATGGAGACCTTTCAATAGAGCGGAGGCGAACTGATCAACGAGAAAGAGGCCCTACTCACTACAAAGGAATACACCACAAGATCAAACTGCACTCATGCCTCTCCCGCATCAAGTTGACCGCCAGACTGGAGCTTCGTAACATGTTGACGAAGACTTCCGAACTGAGGGTTCGGTCAGTACAAGAGACTACTTTGTCTCCTCGGAAGAAGAATAGCCCCGCTCTCTAGCCGACTGATCCCGTTGATCAAACTGGGAGGGAACGTGTCACATTAGAGGTGAACGATCAGAGGTGTCCTCTAATCACTACGATGAGCTGGTCCCTCTTTTAGTAGACTCAGCTATGAATATTCATGAAAAAATGAATGCCGGGCTCTTTCTTTCACAGCTAATCCCATTTTCTTAATGCCGAGACTTTCTCTTTCGTCGAGCCCCGAGCTTGTGGTCCTCCTTTGAGTTTGGGTTCAATTGGATGAATCTGTCAAGTCAAGGTCAACGTACGTAGCAGCAAGGATGGTGCATCGCCTATTTCTCGTTCTCGCTCGGGAGCCAAAACGAACACGCCTGCTACCTACTGTACTGGACCTTCGACCAGGCATTCTACCTTTGTCGATCGGAACCAATACCACTGCATTGCGCTCGAACAGTTGAGCGGCCGCCGGCCCTTCCGTGCACAGATATAGATTCATTCTTCGTACCTCTGGTCCAGCCTCACAACCCTTCGCGGGTTGGTAAGAAGTCAGTCTTGTTTGGTAAGACGGAATTTGACAAAGAAAAGAGAGTGCTCGCCCCGGCCAACAAAGACCGTAATTACATAGATAACTGCTCCTCCCCTTCTCCGTCTTTAAGGCTTTAAGGCGAACCGTATGGCGGCTGGAAATAAAGACGACCTCACCTTCTCGTAGATGGTGTCAGTGAGAGCCATTTTAGTACCCCCCGTTGACCTTTTTTTGTAGATAGAATCTTCAATGAGTGGAAACAAGCAACCTTACTAAGCTAAGAAAGGTGCTTGTTGAGTAAGGCCGGCTTTCTTCCAATGCTTGAGCGCTTCTTTCTCATATCGATCATTCAATATCCTTGACTTTTCAATAAGGGGCGCGTTAGCTAGGCCGTTTTCTTGCAGGAGTGCTAGCGCGCGCCCTTACGTTTTCTTCGCTTGCTCTGCAGTACGAGCCTCATACAAAGCCGCGCCCCTTTAATATGATGAAGAGGGGCCGCCCTCTTTGATTTTCCGCACCAATCCTTATTTACTACTACATCTTTTTTGGGGTGTATAGCTCAGTTGGTAGAGCATTGGGCTTTTAACCTAATGGTCGCAGGTTCAAGTCCTGCTATACCCAAACCTAACTTGCACTATACTATGAGTAAGGATGCGTAGTAGCGCAAAGAGCACTCTTTGGCCTTTAGATTAGAGGCGCTTCGCCGTCTTTGATTGGATGGAAACAGATATCTAAAGTGTGCAGTGAAGGATCTTTATATTATAGGTAGCCAGCCAAAGCGCTTACCTTTCATCAAAGGGGCCGTAATCAGCCTCAAGATTTGAGATTCCGTAAGTAACTCAGTGAGTGCCTTTCTAAGAAAGAAGGGCTTGGAAGAAGAAAATGAAATACGAACAACCGCGCTGGTTGTAATAGATCGACTTTCATGCTAGTTCTTGCTCCAGCATGAAAGTTCCATTTCAGGGAAGGACGACGTACTATGATACTTTCTGTTTTGTCGAGCCTTGCTTTGGTCTCTGGTTTGATGGTTGTACGTGCTAAAAATCCGGTACATTCCGTTTTGTTTCCCATCCCAGTCTTTCGCAACACTTCAGGTTTACTTCTTTTGTTAGGTCTCGACTTTTTCGCTATGATCTTCCCAGTAGTTTATATAGGAGCTATAGCCGTTTCATTCCTATTCGTTGTTATGATGTTCCATATTCAAATAGCGGAGATTCACGAAGAAGTATTGCGCTATTTACCAGTGAGTGGTATTATTGGACTGATCTTTTGGTGGGAAATGTTCTTCATTTTAGATAATGAAAGCATTCCATTACTACCAACCCAAAGAAATACGACCTCTCTGAGATATATGGTTTATGCCGGAAAGGTACGAAGTTGGACTAATTTGGAAACATTGGGCAATTTACTTTATACCTACTATTCCGTCTGGTTTTTGGTTCCTAGTCTGATTTTATTAGTAGCCATGATTGGGGCTATAGTACTGACTATGCATAGGACTACTAAGGTGAAAAGACAGGATGTATTCCGACGAAATGCTATTGATTCTAGGAGGACTATAATGAGGGGGATGACAGATCTACTAAAGGAAAGTCGCTTGATATTGGTTCGAATCCAATTCGTGAGATGGCCATCTTGGTCATATAGATGTCTTGACACCCTGATTTTCTTTTCTCATTTTCGAATGACTGTCCCATTCCATTTTTGGTATAACTGGACCCGCTATACGATGTATTAGTAGAACCCCTGGGATACGACGCCCTGCTCCTTGAGTATCATGGGATTGAATACCCCGACCTCCCAGAGGCTCCCGAGAAAGCTATTTCAGCCTTCCGGACAGTTAAGGGCAATTCCTACGTCCCTCATCGGTCTGAATCCCCACCCCCGCGTAACACTTACTAGATTTTGAAAGAAAAACGGAAAAAACGCTTCACTTCCTGACCTTATTCTCGAGTAGGAAGGGTTCTCGCTACTAAAGAAATTTCTTCAGTTGAAGTAGCTCTTTCCTGAGATGTCTTTCAAGCTGAAGAAGGAAGGGCGCTTTCCTTCGTTGAACACAAGACAGACGGGGGCAAATCCAATCCCTTAATTCTTTGATCCCAATTCAATTGTTGTTTGATGTAATAATAGAGGTGTCAGGCTCAGACTCTGAGAAAGATGACATGCAGCTAGTCCCAACTCTTAGTCTCGTAGTCTTGAAACTCAGCCGTACTTCCTTTGGCTGGCCTTTCGATCCCCTCGTTCACAAAGGGGCGCAACTGAAGCTCATCTAACGATGTTATAGTGGCTGTTCGCTCCTCTTTCTCTTCCTCTTTTTCTGCTTCTGCTAGGATTTTGTCCTGATAGCGCCGTGCTTGTTCAAGAAAGAGAGAGTCCCTTTGACGGAGAGAAAGACTCCGGGGATAGATAGTCAATGGCCTATGAGGAAGACATCTCCTCTGTTTTTGCTCTTCTTTTTTGCCTTTGGGCTTTTTGACTGTCCAACTCAATATCTTAAAATAGAAGTCATCTTTCTTCAAAGGCCGTTGACTCTGCTTCCTTGATTGAATAATCGAAGGTGAATCAATCAGACAGGACGGACGTGTGATAACAACACTTGCTTTCGTGCTGGAATTCCCCTTGGCGTCACTCACCTCTCTTTCCCTTGCTTTGCTCCCGTTTACCACAATGGCTGTCTCGCTGTCTACTGGAGCTCGGATCCGACTCAAAGTGGGTTCGTGTGTATGCGCCCTGCCCAGAGCTAGCCTGAAAGAAAGTTCAATAAAAATGATTGACACTTGAAAGTAAGGTGAAGACTCTTTCCCCTAATCCATCCATGAATATACTTTTTTCGCCAAGAAAGCCTCTACTGGGCGGGCTACTCCAATAATGACTTTTTTTCTGGGTTCTTTCATAACATAAAGTCATCTAAACAACAGCTTTTAGCTTGCTTCTTGATTGTGGCGATCCCCTTCTTCTGTTCTTGACTCGTACCTGAAGCTAAGCCGGACTCAAGGAGGCTTCAAAGCCAGATCTTCGTCTTTCATATAGAAAGGAGACCTCTCCTTCTCAGGTTCTCCCATTTTTTGCTTGAATCCGGCCGTCAACTTCTTCAACTGCTGATGCCGCTGACCTATATGGTGTGCTTTTCGTTCTTTTTGCTTCGAGCGCCCTTTCCCCTTCTCCGCACTCAAGTTGCTGTCTTTCCTATGGCTTGGACCCTTTCCGTGCCTCTGAGGAAAGATTCTCGCTACTCAAGAAATTGAGTAAGTGAAGTTATCCTATCAGCTTAAAAAGGGCTTTCTCAGGTCGACCTTTCTTTAGGTTAAGTGGCGTGTAGCTAATCTCGCTAATATCTCAGATCGGGGGACAACTCTGTCTCCGCTTCTGCTCGTGCACTCGTTAAAGCAAACTCATGGCCTAGTTGGTGAATGAGCCTACAAGTGGTAACCGCTCTGTATCCGTCATCTCTTTTGAAGAAGCTGCTGAGCTAGATGCGGCGCTTTCAAAATCCCGTGACTCTCAGTCATCTATCTTCTTTTCACCTGAAAATGTTGGATTGGGGGAAGGCTTTCCTTCTTTGTTGACTTCAACTGATACCGGCCGATAGCCCAATCTCTTAGTCTCGGAACTAATTGTCTATCTAGTAGCCACTCCTTGCTTTGATGAGTTAAGTGAAATGAAAGTCGATTTTGATCCTATATCGCAGCATCATGACTCGTCAATGAAGCCGACACGGGGCTAGAGTCATCACATCAAGTATTGGGCACGTGGGTGAGTGAACTCTAGTTGTGCTTGAGTTGCGATCCGCTCCGGTCAAGTCGAACCTTGCCAATTAGCTTCTGGAGATCGGGTTCTCACTACCAGTCTAAGTGGGAATTCTTCTAAGAAAGCCCCTTCTTCTAGTCTTTATCTTGAATCTTTCTTATTGTCTTTCCCTTTCATCTTGATATAAACTCTGACATTAACAAAGCATCGGGCGGGGAAGCTTTCAATATTATGATGAAAGAGACTATCGGAGAAGGTCCCACTCTGCTTGCGTCCGCTAGCTGACGACGTGTGTAACGCATGCTCCTGTTCCGCGGTTGGTGTTATATATAGAAGTTCTTGGTTGAGAGTATCGGGTCTTCAATTAGGGCTGATCTCCTCAACGCATCCGCTGTTCAATCATCTGCTGCTGATGGTCTTGTTGTCGCAGACGGTCTTCTGTTGGCAATTGAATCAACTCTTACTGCTCGAGTAGACGGTCTTCTTGGTGAGTGAATCATCTTCATCCTATAATAAATAAGGACATTTACACCACCTATTACGGGTCAGGTCCTAAAGCTATAGTGTAATTCCCTGTGACTATTGACAGGAGATCCTTCTATGCTTTCACCGATAATCACATCCAACTACATCCAGGAATCGCATCTGCCAGATGTGGTTTCGGGACCAGGCGTGTAACCTCGATAGCATGTGCCCTAGCCACCCAAGCCTATTAGTCGCTTAGATAAAGAAGGAAGCCCTTCGGGAGCTATTCTTTCCCTGATATTGGCAGGACTTACTAGCCCCTAGCTGTTTCAATGGTAGGAGCAGGGGATTGCAGAGGGATATCCGTGCTAAGAAGAAGGGACTGCAGCCCCAAGGTGTAGCATCAGTTCCAGACAACCGCTCAAGTTCAAGTAATTCAGTCCTAGGAAGAAAGGCTCGAAAGCCTAAAGCTATGATTTATACTTGCTCTCTCCCTGAAGTGGATGTGGAAAAGCGGGCGCTAATGCAAGGAAAGGAGGTGTTGTTCGTCCACTTCTGCTCCAGCTGAGAAATTCCCTTGTAGTCAGAGGAAACTCAAACGTAAGCTAGAACCGGAGAAGAGAAGATACTTTAGGTTTAGTCCTATTGCCTGGAAGTAGAGGGGAGTTCACTCACACCCGGGGCTGCTTCATTCTCCTAAGCCTCAGAATAGACACCTTGCTGAAGCCCTAGGAGGGGAAGGAGTTAGTCTTCTAGTTTATCCCAGACTTATTGGAAATGGAAAGCCAGGGGAATGCTACCAACTCCCTTTACTCCCACGTTGGAAAGCATATGAACTTGACTGAACTGAATGACCAGCCCCCGGCCGGGGTAAAAGAAGAAGGGATAAGATAAGACAGTAGCACCCACCACTCTGTCAGTAAAAGGTTATCCAGTCGATCTTCGTAAGTAAGTAAGTAACACTTTCATCGATGCTTTTGTCAAGGCGGCTCCTCATATGAAATCATGAAAAGGATCTGAATCTATATAAATAGCCCAAAAAATGACAGCCATCAAAAGGCCTAAGCCCATATTATAGCCTTGGTCTGTCCAAATGATGTTCAGCGGTCTCTTCTCTACCCAAGTAGCTGTGGCCCATAATCCAAGGGACCTGAAAGCAGTTAATCATGGCTCATAGATGTGAATTGAGAAAGCAAGCCAAGTCCATGCAAGAAGGCCTGCTGGATCTATCCAAATGAAAAGCCAGCCAAAGGTGGCTCTTCACATGAAATCATGCAAAGGATATGCGCAACCAGTCAATCATGATATGCATACCTTCCAACCAATCGGCCAATCACGTTATCCTTACCTTTCAACCAAGAATTTTGATTCCGCTTCTGCAGCAGTATATAATCTCGGTCCCTTACCTTGATGCCTACAGCTCAACTTATTTTCCAGTGATGTCAAGAATCTGCAAAATACTGCTTTTTCTTTTTCTTGGTCTCTTATTTCTAAATGGCATCACGGCTACACGACAGAAAGCGATGCTGCCCACTCCGCCGAAAAAGGGGGCCGCTTTCTTCCCTTTAAAAATGCCAGTTCCACCATCAGGGCCCAGCAAGCAGCATAATTCTGTTCCGGAGCGGTCCTTCATTCCAGCAACAGTAGTCTATGGTTCAAAGCGCCTTGTTCCATCCGGCGCGAATCCCCTCCATCACTAAGGCGCGCTCCGGCTTTCGAGCCTCCGCTTGCTCCCCTTATATGTGGACTTATTTCAAAAACTTTTATTTTATAAAGTAATAAAGACTAGTCCCGATTGATGGATGAATGCCAATCTCGCTTTCTAATGTTATTGTCATGTTGATGCTATATTAAAGAATAGAATCTCAAAAAGTTTCTGAAAGTCCCATTCTTTAGAATTGTCTTTCTCGTACTGTGTAAACGAACTTCAAGTCTGAATTGTGTACTCAAGAGGAAGCGTCACAGCCTAGGTTTGGGCCACCATCTCTCTCAATCTGTATTCATGACGATATAGGAAGCACCTATGTTAGTCTTTGGCTTTCCAGACAGAACAGACGCGTTAAGCAAGTAAGTCAGTCAGTTCAATGTCATATTAGGGGTTTGAAGCTCGGTAGCTAAGGAAGTGGGTCAAAGTAGGCTACTAAATCGACTATTTCAAGATACTTTTTTTCCATTCGTAGCATCTTAGAATAGTGCTGACTTTCCATTGAAAAAGACAATGCGAAAGAAGGAATAGAACTCCGAAGCTTTGATAACAAAAGAATATATGATAAAGGAAAACTTCTTGTGAGCCGAATGAGTCTCATAGATATCTCTTTAGCATCCTAGCCCAAAGACTCCCATCATGGGTGAAAGCGCAATCACAACTGTCCAATCTCGTGCTTAAAGGGTTTCGGGTTACTTGCTTTATTTTATGTCTTTCCTTCTTCCCTTCCTCGCTCAGGAAAGCTGTCCAATCGGTCTAACCAATCCTCTAGTTGAAGAGTAATAGGACGGTAAAGAGGAGCGGCCTCCGTGTTGGCAGAGGCCATTCAAGATATTCTGAGGCAGAGCAGTAGCACTGGAACTTTGGCGGCTAGCATTTCGACCTTTGGCAAGGCCAGAAGTCATCATTTCAACGGCAAACTCTATTCCCTTTTCCTATATCTCCGCTCTCGCTTCCATACGATTTTTCCTATCTGGGATATCTCATTTGATCTCAGCAAGCCGCTTCACGCTCAAAGGGGCGTGAGAACTAGAGCTTCAAAAGAAGGCGTAGCGAGGGTTGGTAGTGTGGCCAGAGGCCCACTTCATCTGCACCTTCCCTTCTAACATAAAGATCTTTTCTTAATTCTTCTAATCCTGCCTGCTATACCGAGAGAAAGAAAATGGCTACCTTCTCATTTTTTTTTATCTGTCTTAGCTGGAGATAAAGTCGCTACATCCAGCTCATAGAGGACGCAATGACTCAGATTAGCTACTTATGCCTTTCTTTTCTACATTAAGATACGAAGGCTTCTTATTCCACAACAACGAAAGCACTTTTTCACTCTTTCATATACTAGGGGATTTCACTTGGAAAATAAAATGTTCCATACTAATGAATTCGGGTCCATAACCAAGGGTTCCAATGTACGAGATATTGTAGCAGAGGCCCTATCGATTAGTATTACACAGAAGAAATCAATTAGAGACACTAATACAATTAGATCCGCTCTTCATAGACAAACTTTGGATTTGCGATCCCCTGTAACTTACGTAACTCTTATTCTTATTCAACACCATTCACTTCATTTTTCACCTTGAATTGGTCAAAGGCAAATGATGAATATAAGGAAAGGAGATCAGAAAGGTAGGCGGACGACTTATAGTATAGGTCGGATGTTTTCGTGTAAAAGCAAACTCTCCAAATTTATGACCTCCTTCAGTAATCTTACACTCTTCCTCATTAAAGTGAGGAAATTTCTTGCTACTGAGTTTGCTATTAAGGAAGAACCAACTAGTAGCACCTCCCCTATCGCTGACCTCTTTGCGACTTGCTTGATTGCGCTACGAACCAAAGCAACCTTGTGCTCTCCGTTTTGGAATAAAAGTTCAATCCGATTAGAGCAGACGTGGTATAATAGGGCTTTTGGTTTGGGTCTACGCACCTTGGTTCTAGCAGCACCATCTCCATACCTTCCTTCCGTATCCGAGGTGGGCTCTTTCATCGGCCTCTCTTGGAGTTGCCCGAGTGAAATGGAACGCTCTTCATTCGCAGGCAGTTACGGGGACTTTGCTTTTAGCTTTTAGCCTTCCTAGCTAGCCGACAAAGGTCGAACTTTCTTACTTCTTTATTGAAAGCGAAAGAGAAAACTGACTTACTCCACTTTTTTATTGAAAGGGTATAACTAACTGGCTGGCACCTTACGAAGTAGTATACTTATTTTGTTTAGTAGTAGGAGGCTTCACATACTCTTACTACTCGAGAGATAGGGTAGCACCCCCCATCCCGAAGTGACGAAGATGAAAAGTGCTTTTGCTAACTCTTTCTCGTCTTCAAAAAAGTATCAAAATGCAGTTATATAAGCTATCACTTTTTCAATTCAAGATCAGCTCATCGAAGGGAAAAGTGAGAGTATCAAAATGCAGTTATATGAGCATCGACTTGATAATTTGCCTAGTGAGAAAGCCAGGAAAAGACATACAAACTCACTCTCCCAGAGGAAGGCAAGATTGATTAGGAGGTGGGGCAACTAGCTAGCCTTAAACCCCCAGCAAGCCATAGGGGTAGGCGGAAGACTTTCTCCTCTCGCTGCAAGAAAAGCCCTTTTATCGATCTTGATTATATGCCGTAGTACCTACCCCTCACCTGGCCTGCGAGGGGCTTCAAAGGCTCACAATGCCCCTTTTTAATAAGTAGGACTTGCCTGCATCTCCCCATTCAATAGGCTAAGCAGCTAGCACCTTGCCGGTCTTGGTTTTGTCTCAGCAGAGTGCGTGGATGGGACGCCGGGGACGGTGCCCCTTCCTCTGTAGGTACTACGGCCTAGCCCAAACTTTTAGACTGATTTGGGCTAAGCAAGTTTATACGCCTTCGCAGCCCCTACTTCAATTAAGGCAAGCTTTCCTTTATTAGTAAAGGGGTCTAGTGCATGGAGATTGACCCAGCTCTTAGCCTGAGCTTGCTGGCTAGCTCTATTGGGTTGGTGTTGGGTTAGCCCTTCGCCCGTAGTTTCCTTCCTCTCCTTCTCTTTCTGGGCTCGATTCTCTCATCTCTAGTTTTTCGTCTACTTCTTTCATCTCCGCAATCATATACATATTCTTTCTAATAAGAGAAAGCATAGATCTTTAATAAGTTGGCTACGATTAGTCACTTCGGAAGCCGTTAACCAAAGCACCGGCTTTTGACTGTCCTTCTAAGGGAAGGAGTAGGAGGCTCAACTATGGTCTAAGCTACTAGAGTGAACGGCACATTTCGGCTTAAGTAGTTGTTTCATTCCTTGGTACCACAATCTAAGTTGCTTCCTAAGGCCGCTATCTAGCCTTCAAAGATGACTTTTTTTGCCAGCTTGAGTGTTATGCTTAAGGAGCTTAGCTTGCCTAAGAGCTTATTAGAAGGAGTCAAAACTAGCTCGACAGCTAGGTGCTTTCTGGAACTCGGCTAGGTGCTTGCCGGCGAGGGGAACTGCGAAAGGTGTTATGCTTTCCTGGTTCTATTGGGTTAGTGTTAAGTAGGTGATTTAGCCCTCTATCGAGAGGGAAGAGGGAAGCAGGGCGACAGCTAGTTGCTTTCTGGTGAGTTGCTCTCGCTCCTCTCCTTTCAGTTGATTCGGTTCGTGTTCAGTGTGCCCTTCGCCCTCAGCTAGTTGCCTTCTTAGCCTCTAGCCCTTCAAGTTGCCTATCTCATTCATATAGGGAATGCGACTTTCAGATATCTTTCCCTTCAGGGAGAAGAGCGGAATACAAACAAGCTATCCCGTAGGGAGAGGAATTGCGCGTGTGGACGACTTCTAGCCCGGATTCTGACTGAGAGGTGTGAGAGAAAGACAAGCAAGCCCTATCCTGTCCCCTCTAAATAAGAGAGTGACTAACCCTCTTAGCCCTCAGCAAGGGCCTTTGCTTGACCCTCAACCGTTGGTAGAGCTTCTTCTCGTTCCTCACCCTCAGCTAGGAGTTGCTTGCCTCACCGATCAAATAGACGGGAAAACAATCTTCAAGTCATGGTTTCCCCTGTTTTTAGTCTATCCAGGTGCATGATGGCGAGTGTTCCCCCTAGCTCTCCCTTAACAACTAAAAGCCTTACCCTCTGCTAGTTGACTTATGTGCCCTAAGGGGCAGACAGCTTGCTAGTTAGCATGACTTCCTGTAGGGAGATAGCTAGTTAACTTCCTTTCCTACTTTCTTCATTAAAGCGAGCTTTTTCCTTCCTTACCTGATAGTTGACTTATACGCCCTATTCAATAGGGGCTTAGCGAATGTTTGAAGCCACTTGCAGGCAAGCCCCTAGGTCAACATACTATCCTGCTAATTGTATAGTATGAGGTGGTAGGCCCGCGCTTCGTTGCGAGACCATTAGTGGGCGTCTTTTTGGGTTGGCTGAAGTGAGTCCGGTGGTAAAAAAAATTAAGTTAACGATCGTTACTAACGGTCGTTAAGTAACTACCGATCCTAAGGACCATTTTCGTAAATTCAAAAAAATAAACTAACTGTCGTTACTTAAAATGATATGTAATAACAGTTAGTTGTATGCCGTTAGTATTATATGTTTGAGAAAAGTTCATTTTCATACTAGTTTCTCCTCACATACTAAGGGACAAATCACCACCATTTATTTGGGTTTGATCTAATGAACAAGATTAAGCCTTAAAAACATGCACCACCCTCTTCATACCCTTGTGCTTTTTATTAAAACACATTTTCACCCATATTTTTTAAAAATTGCATTTCGCAAAAACCATAAAACGTTAAGATACATAAATTACACCATTGTGACGAGCATTTAATTATCTTTCAATAGAGGGGCACTTTCATATACTTTCAACAAACTTTTTTTTTTGGTATTTTTTTGTTTTTTCTCGATGTTTTTTTTTTTGTTTTTTTTTTTACTAGTTATTTTGTCTTGATATATCAATTGGATATTACACTAATCTGTAAGTTAGAACACTTCACATGCTTTTGTAAAACGGTTATGAATATTTGTGTTAAACTCCAATTGATTCATCGTTATTGCATTGAAAATTAAACATTCTTAGCTTTCCAACCATTTATCACACATAACTTTTGGACGTTCAAATCAAAACACATTATTTATAGAAGTTGGTGAATAACGAATAATTTTATTTTTTATAATCAAACCCACTTAAAGTATCACATGTGATATAACATATCTGTAAGATTGAACACTCAACATGATGTCATAAAATGAATATAAATTGTTTTGTAGGTAAAACATTAAATGATTTATCATGTTTGACATTAAAATATAAATAATAATAAATAATAATAATATAATAATAATAATAATAAATAATAATAATAATAATAAAATAATAATAATAATATAATAATAATAAATAATAATAATTATTATTATCGATGATGATTTTCCTCCTATTCAAAATAATCCTGAAACTAAAAAAGATGAAGTTATACCTTTTCATAAACAAAACGATGATCTTAAAAAGAAATTTGCAAAAAATAATGAAGCTAAAATGGTAATTTATAATGCTTTGCCACGTAAAGAATACGAAAGAATGTCAAACCGCAAAAGAAATTTGGGATACTTTATTAATCACTCATCAAGGTAATAATCAAGTCAAAGCTAACAAAATAGATCTTCTTGTTCAACAATATTAACAATTTACGATTCCGGAAGAGGAATCAATAGATAATGCGTTTGCTAAATTTAACACTATTGTTACTAGTCTAAAAGCACTCGATGAAGGTTTTTCTAGCAAGAATTGTGTTAGAAAGTTTCTTAGGGCATTACATCCAAAATGGCGGGCGAAAGTCACGGCGATTGAAGAATCAAAGAATCTAACAACCTTACCTCTTGACGAACTTATTGGAAACTTGAAAGTTTATGAAGAAGTAATAAAGAAAGATTTTGAAACGGCCAAAGGTAAGAAACAACAAAGTAGATCTCTTGCATTAAAGGTGAAAACGGAAGTAAGTGATGAAGATAGCTCAAGCTCCGATAGTGCGGTTTGACTCGACACGGTTCAATTGAAGAAATCGACGAATATCGTTGGGAGTATTAAGATCAGTATGATATGGTCCCTCAGTCTCTTGGGAATATGCAAGAGATGCAAGATCCCATTCGTTCGTGAAAATGGCTTGACCATTATATGGGATTTTGAGAATTTGACCGAATTCGGCGAGTGAATGAGTGATGAATTCATGTTGGATCATGAATGAGATTAGAAGATAACCGTACTCATCGGTTTGGACCTTGACTTGACTATAAAAGTCTAGAATGAATCGAGGAACGATTGGCTCATTGATCTCGTAAAGACAATTGAAGCGAACATTAGTGAACATTCGCTCAATGTCGTTGGATTTGTAATAGAGTTGATCCACGACTCGACCCTCGTGAATGCAATGGTTTTCGATTGGTTTATAGAATTGGGAGAGGACGGGAGAAAATCCGGGTATTTAGGATACTTTAGAGATATAGGATTTAGTACGAGAGGTATCACCAACAATTGCTCGAGGGCTCGAGGCCAATTTTCTTAACACTAAACAAGATAACTACAACAACTAACACTATAACTATAAGAAAAATTGAGAAAAAAAATACGACGTATTATTTAAATAAAACACGCATATGAATAGATCACAACACATTGACTTTGACCTCTAGAAATAAAAACCTAAGTAAGTAACTCGCCAAACATTCCTTAATTTATATTTTAACATCATTCTCAGATTATTCGAAAATGCATATTAATTATATATTAGCCGACACCATTATAATCTCCGTCCAAGTGAAAAATGCGAAGAAGAATACAATGCATGATCCAGAGTATTTCACTTTTGTGACTGGTGGCTCTATGGAATTTTCGTAATAAGAAGAATTCGAGGCCAACCCAAGATCTAACGGAGACGTTTTTTGATGAGATGTATTTGTAGTTCTTATTACTGGGTGTCGTATAGATGCAATACTTTTTTCTATAGTCTTGGACACGAGTGGTATAAAAACCCGTCTCTTATTTCTTTCGTAATTTCTAAGCTCTTGCTTGTAATTTCTTAATAAAAAATGTCGCCTGCGTTCAAGAAAAAAAAGTAGACAGTAACGACGATTATGATTGAACCGTGAAGATTAAAATTCTAGCAGAAATAGTCCAAACACTTCACTATTAATATAAGACCTTGACTACTGACCCTAATCACCGAAAGATCAATACATTACGTAGTATATTTTGCCATGCGACTAAGTTGAGTTCTATTAGTTTGAGTGACTTAACAAAATGGGATGTGTTTAGGTTTTGACTAAAATGTACAATCTTAAAATGCTAAACCCAAACGCCCCACTATTTTACAGAACATTTTTATTTCATACATCATAAAAATATACCATATATATTATATATAATACATATATCATAATATCTATACGGATGAGCGATCATGAGAAAACCTAATATCTTGGTATGGGAAAATCCAAAAACCAAAAAAAACCAAACAGAATGCCCTAAAAAAACCAAACAAATGCCCTAATTTTTTCAGGCTAAAAATTGTTTCTCATTTCAAGCAATATGGGCTATGATTTACTCTCATGTAAAAACAAAAAAAAACCAAACAATGACCTAAAAAACTAAACGATTGCCATAAAAAATCTTTTCATATAGCTAAAAAAAATTACGGCAGCGCATTCGGTTTGTTTTTTCTTTTTCTGTAGTGATAATACGTTTTTCGAGACAATAATTTTATAGAAAGTTGAGATTTTAGGTTCTGTTAAATTCAAACTAGCGTATGAGTAAAAAGGTAATTTTATATAGTTGATTTTTATAAAATGGTGATACCGCATGACGCGACAATAATATGCTATATACTAGATAAAGTCCATGACATTAGAGATGCTCTTAGAGCATAGGGTACAATGGGTTGGTACCTTTGCGCCAAACCACCAACCATGCACGACGACACCATCCTCTAACTAGAGTCGGCTGTTAGAGCCTCGCGCCCCCACAATCGGCCCACACGGTGGGACTTTTTGGTTTTTTATATTTTGTTTCTTTGTTGTATTTGTTATTTAGTGGGTTATGTGTGGACACATTTTACCACTTATGCCAATGACACCACTTTTATATTAAGGAGTGTTTTGGTGTTGTAGTCGATTCTGATGTCATACGAAAAAGTATTGAGGTGACACAACTCTTGCCCATGGCTCCACCTCGACGGCACCACCGTACGCGACAATGGATTTCAAAAACTTTTGGTGAATCAAAGTTAGACTAAGAAGTGTTGGTCGGATGTTAACATAGTTTCTTTCTCTTATTTTTCCTAACTAATGTATACTTTTTTTCCTTTCAAAAACCGAATGAGTCTACAAGATGATTTTATAGTGATATTTAGGCTCCACTCTTTAATGGTGCAATAAACTAACTCATTTGAAAGAGACCTTTAAAGACCATTAATATTCAAAATGAAACTTCCAATATGGTCAATCAAAAATGACGTAGGTTACAACAATTTGAAAACAAATTCAATAGCATGCCATTAACACATTAATATAAATATTATTTCAACAATCCCCCACAAATGGCTTGCTACTAAAAGGAAAAAAAACATTGAGGCAAAAGAAGAGTGATATAAATATGTATCAATATCTTGAGATTTGAATTGAGACATAGTGAAATGAGGAGACTAATTTGAATTGAGACATAAAAAGTGGAAGGCATTCTGGATATTGAAAATGTTTGCAGTAAAGTAAATGGCAGTAGTTGAAATTGTGCATCTTGCAGGCTTTTTATAGATTGATACTCATGCTCTTGTAGCAGGGATAGTTCTTTTAGTTGGCTAAAGTGCGACTCTATGGCCTTTAGGCTACTATTTGTGGGACTACTAAACCTATTAGACATGTCCATCACATATGACTAAATGTTCCTAGTCGATCATCAAGATTGTGGCAAGCGGTTATTTGAACTTCCGGGTACTTCATTTGCAAATGTCTTACGGTACAGTGGTTTAAAGAGGTTTGCACGTCAGTGCAATACAGGTTATATAGTCTGCAAGTCAGTGGTTCTTCTAAAGTAGTTTATATGGGTGTTTGGCTGCATCATGACTGTATGTTAGTTTATATTTAATTCGTGAGTGGTCATTTAGTCATATGTTGTTTGTGTGATTGTGGCATGACATTTTGGTTTTCATTGATAGTGTCTTTGGTCATTTAGTATCTTTTGTTAGTTAACAAGCGAGTGGAACGTACCCGCGCGTTGCGGCGGGGCTAGTTTGTTGCCGATGATTGTATTTTTTTAGATGTGTGGACCGACTATTTGTTACGGTTTTTGCTAACGAAATAACTTTATGGTTATTTTTTAAAATTATTAGGTAGGTTAAGGGTGTGTTCTGAAAGATTTTTTTATTTTTTTAAAAATATATATTAAATCTTAACATTTATTATAAAATCATATGCACGCCTAAAGCATATCAATATTGGGCTCGTTTTGTTCGTTATTCAGAGACCTTTTTATTGGTATATTTTTTATTTAAAAATTTGTTACATATTTGTTAGATATTTGATAAATAAAGTTTGTTATATAAAAAAGTTATAAATAATAAAAACTTCAAGGCCTGTTTT
>BQNB010047935.1:23220-42831 GCA_026074375.1 Tanacetum coccineum
TTACAAGTTTCTAATGATGTAGCTATTAACGTTCCTCCGTAGGTTGATGCATTTCTAAGGAACTACATGAAAAATAACACACTTCATGTGCATCATACTACATCTGCTAGTTTTTTAATCCTCGGTCTTCAACAACATTTATATTTGAAGATGAAGGATGATAAACAAGCACGAGATGCTTATTTTCCTTTATGGCTTGCACTGATGTATAAGTTCAAGAAACCTACTTATCATGTTGACCCTTGCAGAGTTGATGCTTCTCGCAGACAAGATCATGAAGACCATCATGACGATGATGCTCGTTCTGAAGGGAAGAGCAGTGTGAAAAGGCAAATAACATTTGAGAAAAGTACTTATACAAAAGGTGAATCGTCATCATAGGCAATGGAAGAGTCAAATCCGTCTAGATCAGGTACTCAAGAACAACAAGATTTTGATGCATGGGTAGAAGATCAAGGTGCAGATGATGATGAAGTACCATCTGAAGAAGTGTCACAAAAACTTATGGCTGAAATGTCAGGGAATGGAATGAAGTGGGTTCCAACTGCTAATGATAAAAAATGAACACAAAATGCTCTCAATAACATGATAAGAAGTCAATGTGATTTAGGAGAAGAACATCAGAATCATCTTGATCGAATGAAGAGTTATATAGAGAGTCAGATAGTTTGGGAAAGCAAAAAAGAAGATTTGATTTTGCATATTCCAAAGGAACCAACTCCAGTATTCCTTATGTGTCATTGTGTGGTGTTTATTTATGATAGTTCAAGTTTGAAATTTATATTTTGCTGACTTAACCAAAAATAACACTTTAACGGGCAGTGTACCCGGTCGGTGGTAGATTCGTGGTAAGTAGGGCGTCGAACACTTGAAGCGAGGTTAAATCTCTCAATTTATTTATATTTTGGTTTATCTAATCTAAGTTAATTCTAATCTAAGTCAAACCTATGCTAATCCTATGTTAGTTCTAATCCTAATTCTAATAGGTAAAAGGGGGTTTTCAGCCTGAGAGACTGGCACAGGTTTGTTTGGTGACTACAATCAATTCAAGACACTTTAACCCACGCAAGCAAATTAACAGAAGATAAAAGAGCGGTCGAGCCTTATGATAGAAAACTGTATTATCCATCATTAATCCGATTAGAAGTTGTTTTGTTTATTCAGTGCAATGATTACTTATCTCAAAGAGGTATATCATTCTTAGACTTAGGCGGGACTTCATCCTAAGACCTAGACATATTAATTTGTCACAATTAAAGCATCCGCATAAAGCATCCTTATTACCTGATTATAATCTATCTTAGGGATTAAAGCAATGGTGATCTTGTTAAACCCTAGCTCATAGAGACTTTACCCACTTACTGCTTAATGGCAATTTATACTCTAGTAGTCCACTTGTCCAACTATCCAATGGAATCAGAACATTACTTGTTGAATTATCTAGATTCACCTACTAGTCAACATGTTCAATCGAGGCAAGCAAGATGTTATTAGTGATCCTATTTGTTCCACCTATACGCGTTACTATATAGAGAGCTATCTCGGACTCTTAGCCTACGCCCAAACAACACCAAAGTTGCAGCGCATTAAATATGTAGAACTAGACCCATTTGAATGATAGGTCGCATACTTAAGCACGTAAACAAGTATCATGTGATAAACATAATCAATAAATCAACGATAAATTAAGAAATCAAGGTATAAACAAAACCAAACATTTATATCTTCATAATAATGGCTAATACCCGAAGGTATTAGTCTTCGAACATCATAATTAATACAATAGTAATGGCTTAGCCAAGGTAAACTAACCGAGTTAAGGAATGATACCAAAAACTGAACGATTACAAAAGTATAAGAAATTACACGTTGTCTTCTATAGATTGGAATACGTTGCAAGACCTCTTCTGCTCTTTTTCTCCTCTGAAAATTGACTTTTGTTGTTTAGGTATCGAAAATATGATTTAGCACACTTGAAACTTGTTTTTGAGTTTTCTATTTATACTGTCTGGAAGTCGGTTCGATATGGTGTATCTAATGGGTTGGATACGGCGTATTGGGGTTTCTTGGAGCAGAGACCACGCTTGATATCTTCCAAAATATTTACATATTATATTTCCAATACGGCGTATTGGTCTTCATTGGATACGGCGTATAGATCTTGTTTCCTTCGTGGTCTTTGGTGAGTGCAAGAACGGATACGCCGTATCTTCCTTGATGGATACGGCGTATTGGTCTTCAGAATAGTAATCTTCAAAATATTTCCATTTAAGCTCCAGAATGCGTGCCTTTTAGTCAAGTTTCACCAAGTACTCCATAATTAATGCAATTCTCAAATATAAACGATTAAGTAACAATCCTTTGCAATAATTATACAAAATGGGTTAATTACATGGGATAAATGATGCTATAAAATAGACGTTATTTAATGTCATCATCCCTACTCCAAGAAACCCCAACATGCCGTATCCAATACATTGGATACGCCATATCGAACCGACTCCAGACCCTATAAATAGAAAACTCAAAAACGAGTTTTAAGTGTGCTAAATCATATTCTTGATACCTAAACCACAAA
Organism: Tanacetum coccineum; assembly: GCA_026074375.1. NCBI lineage: Eukaryota > Viridiplantae > Streptophyta > Magnoliopsida > Asterales > Asteraceae > Tanacetum > Tanacetum coccineum. Next base: position 25,799 of record BQNB010047935.1, read on the forward strand.
AGTCTATTTTCAGAGGCTTAAAAGAGCATAAGAGGTCTTACAACGCATTCCAATCCATATGAGACAACGTGTAATTTCTTATACTTTTGTAATCGTTCAGTTTTTGGTATCATTCGTTAACTCGGTTAGTTTACCTTGGCTAAGCCATTACTCTTGTATTAATTATGATGTTTGAAGGCTAATACCTTCGGGTATTAGCCATTATTATGAAGATCTGAATGTTTGGTTTTGTTTATATCTCGATTGCTTAATTTATCGTTGTATGCTTGTTTATGTTTATCAATTTATACTTGTTTATGTGCTTTAATATGCGACCTATCATTCAACTGGATCTAGTGATATGGACCAAGTAATCTAGATGCCAGGATAGCTCTCCATATAGTGATTAATACATCTAGAATAATAGGATCACAAATATTGTCCTGCTAAATCCGTGCTAGGATACGCTTCTGGCTTAACTAGATATCGGATATTGCCTTTGGTTTATTGAACAAGTTAACTAGCAGGTTGATGACATCAAATAACGCCACTTTTATATATCATTTATCCCATCTGTTTTGCCTACTTTTATATAATTATTGCATGATTTGGTACTTATTTTCTTTAAAGTTGATAAATGCAGTAATTCATGAGTGTTTTGTGATGACATGCTGAAAGGCGCACAATTTGGAGCTAAAACAAAGACATTTGAAGATTGCTGATTTCTAACTACATATGCAATATCCGACAAAAGAGATACAGCGTATCAGCACCAAGACTTCACAAGAAAGCGCGTTTGGCCAATTCCCAATACGTCGTATCAGACTGCTTCCATACGTCGTATCCATGAAGATAACTATTCGAAGATACATACAATAAAAAGTAAATTGGGAACAGATATCACTGATTGATTGAGAAACGTACATGCACTCCAAGGAATCCAGCCCCTAATGCCGTATTGACTTAGCCAGATACGGCGTATCGAGTCTTTTTCAGACACTATAAATAGAAGACTCAAAAACGAGTTTTCAGGGTGCAATATCACATTCTATATACCATACTGATCTGTTCACTTATGATATCAAAAACTTCAAAACTTATGATGATTATGAACGAGAGTTGAATAATGACATGGTGAGGGGTGCCGAGGAACCGTGGTCAGAAAATGGGGTACCATATCAACTATGTGATCATATATGCGAACCATATCGTTTTAAGAATGGAGAAACTAAGTGACCCACATGTACTTCTGATATTGATAGGTTCTGTAATGGTGGGGAACTACCAGGAATGGTTCGAGTTGGAAGCATGACCTATTTCCAAGATCACAAGTGGTATGATGAACTAGCTGATGGGAAACTGAAGGATGAAACCTTAGCACTTAAGGCTAAAGTTGAAGGATCGTGGGGAGACGCGACTCCCGGGGTGATGAAATTCTGCGCATGGTTAAAAAACAGCTTTGAAAACTTCCACGAGCTAGATTATGATGTACTAGTAAAACTGCGAGAATGTTGGTGGAAGGTGAATACTCACAAGATCGTCTCATTTACTCGTATGGAAAATTTTGGACAAGGACCATATGCGAATATGAAAATTGAAAAGACTAGTGATCCTTATCTTGACGTCAACCGTATATTTAGAAGGAATTATGAAGCAAGCAACGTCGGTGATACTCAAGAAAATCAAGAACATAAGAGTAATCCAAATCCTGAACCATCAAACTGCAAAATCAGGAGATTTGAGATGATGAAGTACTCATTCAATGATGACGAGGAGTACATTACCATAAAAGAGTCTGAATACCTCAACCATTCAAAGGATAGCCTCGATGCTTATCGAGAACTTTTATGTCTCATAGATGAAGGACGGGTCGTGACAACACCGGATGACGAATGATGAAGGAGGATAAAGGTCAAACTTAAAGACCAGCTGAAACAAAAGTGCTTCCCGGGAGACAACCCGGTCATTTTAATTGTTTGTCGCATTTTAATTATTTGTTGCACGAGTCTGTCTTCCCAGACACACTATACGGCGTATCGAACCCCTCTGGATACGGCGTAACTTAATATTTAATTTCCAGTAATTTAATTATTTTTACAGGAACCATACGGCGTATCCTAGGGTTTGGGGTACGGCGTATTGATCCCTACACAGTTGTGTGTTTAATTGTTTTCTTGTACCATTGTGTAACGAGAATGAGTAATTCCACTTGTCCCTTTCTAATCTTCTATGCAGACCTTTGCTAAAACTATGATATGATATATTTTGAAAAAGACATGTGTTGAACTTATCCAGGCATTCTGAAGCCCTAGTCAACACACTTTTTGCTCAAGAACTCATCTTGGAGAATTATCACGAGCAAAACATCAGGGAGTTTTCCGTTCTAATTCTATTTTCCCCCTTATTATTTATCTATACAACGAGGACGTTGTATAATTTAAGTGGGGGGGATGGAGAATTAGAATGTACTTGTCTTTTTTTATAAAATAACATGCTACGTGCTTAAAAGTGCTTTAAAAATGGCCAAACTTAATTTTTTTTAGCATGACTTTTATAAAAATCACTAGTTACATTACCTAGCGCACTATAACCCTTGATACATATTGTGATAATTAAGCCTACCCCGTTTCCAATTGCTTACTAAAAATTCCACAAAGTTATGAGTGTGCTGGTGATGTAGTGGACTTTAGAACTTGGCCTGGTATATCACTCGAGACCGCAATGATGAGTACTATAGATTTAGATGGAGGAACATTTTAACACCCCCAATTTCATACGCAGCGGAACCAACAATTAGGTGTTAACTAATGGCACAATTACACATAAATTACAAATGAACGACCCAAGAGAGACGTTACAAACTTAGTTCCATTCCAAAAGTAAGATCAGAGTGTAATCATTGTCCCACAAAATCTTAATCAAATCGACATACAAGTTTTAGAACCACCAACATATTTTAAATGTAGTTTGAGGAATGGAACTTAAAAACAGTTTAACAAAATAAATTCGCGCAAGCTCCTCCTCATGCCGCTCCAAGTCTTCAACCTTGATTACCTGAGATAAGCATGCTTAAAAAGTCAACAAAATTGTTGAGTGAATTCATAGAGTTTATATGATTAAATGTTAGAACACAATCATAATTCATCGAGAGACTTGTTGATCGGACAAGCCATATTTTAATGTCTATCTCATTGAGCTCATGACACCGAACCTTGACAATAAAATATATATTTCATGATATATTAGCCCCACGACTAGGTATTATTGCCTTATACCTAAATTCTCAATACAAATTGTCCGTTGAATGGGTGCTCTCTTAAGGATACATACCCCCGGACAGGGCTTTCAAACCCAATAGATCTATTTATTTGTACAAGCGTTCACCCATCATAGGCAATTAACAGTTCATGAAATTAGGGTCTTTTGGCAATAGCTACTCAATGAAATCAATATGTAATCGGGTCCAACATACTAAAACAACTTGTGTTCATATTTTCAAAGCAAGCATGTATCTCCCTCGTGGGGTTTAATAAAACATTTAAAGTTAGAAAGGCGAGGCTATGAACTCACCATGAATAGAAGCAACGCCAATCGAGAATCACAAAAAGGTAAAACGCCAGAAATCAACCACGACCTATTAATATTAATAATATATTATTAATATTCGAATTACATAAGTTATGCAACTTATTATATTATATGCATGATAGTTTGTTCATTGGGAATCCATGTAATCCATACTTCACTTATTATTTCCATTGGTTACTTATTTTCTGAAAATTTCGTCTATTCACTAGCAACTAGTTACCGCTTAACGACTTACCATATGGCCTCAACACTTGCTTATACTCATTCTCCAGGTTCATATACATCTTAACTTACTACCACACTTGCCCCAAAGGTTCTAGGTAAATTTTACCTTTCGTTAACTCTAGCTTATCGTAACTAGCTCGAAACAGGGCCTGCTGAAAGTTATCAAAAGTTGGGCAACAGCAGGTGCCCTTAAAAATTTTATAAAAATCTGAAAAAAATACAGAAGGTCACACATATCATGTACAATCTCCAGATTAAATTTTGTCCAAAAATATTAAGTTTTGACCCGCCTGCTCACAGCATCTTTACAATCGAATTTCTGGACAGCCTACACAGTTTAACACTTAATCTTGTACAAAGGTTTTGACTAAGCATTTTTACATCTAAAAATGACAGAGGCCTAGTTCGTTTGAAAATAGACTCGGAGTAGATAACTTTAGGGTCCTGAAAACCTAGAAAATCTTTTGACACGACCAATATTATAACATCGCAAGTTGACCCAAATTCGGATATGAAAACTGCCATTTTCAAAATTTGCCAAAACCAATTCCTAACTAAAATCGGCCATAACTTTTTCGTTTTTAGGAGTTAGAAGCTCTAATTTATACCAAAACGATCATTGGAACGATCTCTACCATTCTAAATCGTAAAATCTCATATTACAACACTCTAAATCACGCCAAAACTAACCTAAACTTTCTAGTCTATTTAGGAGTTATAAAACCCTATCAAATCTTCAATTTTTCGCACTAATATCATTCCACAATTTCAAACTAACCTATATATTCCACTAAACCTAATTGATTATCCACAACATTCATAATCCAACAATTTTCTTTTTCACAATTTCAACATGGATTCCCAATTGACCAAAATTAACATGCATGCATATGAATAATTGAAATCAAATTACAATAGAAGGAAAATAGCTTACAATGTAATCACAATAGAAGATAAATCAAAAACTATAAACCTTTGGGGGTTTATAAACTTGGCCAAACCACAAAAGGGACTCAAAACGAACCAAAAATCAACTTTTGCTAACCCAAATCTTGAATATAACTTCCTTGCTCAACCCTTGCTAATATCTAACACTTGAATTCACCTAAATCACCAATCTTGAAAAATTAAAGATTTTCAAAACCTTCTTGCATGTTTAATTTTTTTGAGGGGAAAAATTAAAGGTATTTTTATGAACAATTTGGTATATGATTGAGTGGTTTTGGTTGAGAATTGAAGCTTCAATTTGTGTTTCTTGGTGTTGTTTGCTCGACAGAAGAGAGAAAAAGGAGGAGAACCTGTATTATATTTTTTGATCGTTCTGGCACTGAAATAGAAGTGTAATATATTTCCGTGTTATTATAAAAAAATTTAGGTTCGGTTGTAGAATAAGGGCATTGGATTTTGGGCTTGGGTTATAAAATAAGGGAAGTGTTTATAAAATATTATGTGGGCTTGGCTGCCGAATAAATCAAAAGAAAAGGGGTTTCGGCCCAATTTTTGTTAAACGCTACATTATTTAAATCTCGACTCTAAAAATTTTACCCGACTCGCTAATTTCATAAAAACAAAATTTTAAATTTGGTTCGGCCTGACACGAATAAAATATATTCTTCAATAATCATTAACATGAAAATTAATATAAATAAAAATTTAATAATTTTCACAATTAAAATACAGGATCCGTTGATTTCTCGATCGATAACGATTAAAGATAAAATATAGAATTCGTGAAAGAATTTAATGACGATTTTAATAAAAACCGACTAAAATAATAAAATGAATTATTTAAAATTTAAGGAATAATTATTAATTCAGAATAAGTAGTGACCTTAAATACGGGGTTTTACATTCTTCCCTCCTAAGGAGCGTCGTCCCCTGCGCTCGATTTTTCCTATTTACGTTTTAAACTCATGCACAAGAAGAGATTGCGGGTAATTTGTTTCTGAAGAAATATTTCTCGTTTATTAATAAAAGTGCGATTTTTTTAGGCGAAAACATGAGATTTTGACTAAACGTGACTAAATTTCAAGGTAGCCAGGGGATTTCAAAGATAGAATAAACACAGTAAACACTTAAACAGATAAAACGCATAAAACAACTTAAGATTAACAAGAAACGAGAAATCGCGAATCGCGTGAACCGGTAAAACCTCAAATTATACTTTTCTTTTCTAGAAAATGAGAACAATGTTATGAGTAAACATATTGACCATTAAAATACGGAAATGCACATTAGAAAAAACCCGTCCTAAATTTTTATATTGTTTTAGTCACCGATAGTCGATCGAGAGGAAATGTAAGGGTACTTGTTTCAAGTTTTGTTTTTAAAACTAGGCTTAGGCACTTTCTAGATTATGAAAATGTGAAGTTCGTTGTTATGGAATACTTAAAATGTTAAGGGTCATTTCTTAAATGATGAAAAACTTTATATAATGATTTATCAGGGTTTGGTGATTTGAAAACAAAACACTATAAAGAAAGAATTTTTAAAACTATGTCATTGAGAGATTAAGACGGATATGTATCTTTAGTGGGTCAACATTTTTAAGGTACTTATTGGGTTTTCTTGACAAAGGGGGTGTTCAAATGAAAGTAAAATATGTTCAGATAACACTTTGGTGCTTTTGAAAACCATTGAGATAAAGATACGTATAAAGGTTTTGTTGGACTCTCGGATTTCGCGGTTACGATTTAGAAAATATATTTTCCAATTCATTAAGAATCATTTGTTGAAACGAAGCTTAATTCGACATTTAATTTAAGATAGATAAAATGTGATGTATAAAACATGTAACTTGACAGGTAGGGCTTTGTGTCATTTTAAACATTAGTTATAGATTTACAAAGGAGAATGTTTAGAACTTACTCTTAAACTTGAGGAGGTCATTTTGTTAATTTAAACACTTGTGAAAAATTTGCAAGATTTTCATATAAACTTAAAAATTATTATTATTATTATTATTTTATAAAAGCCCATAGTTGGTAATACATCAACGTAGACAAATGAACGTGCTCGGGTGGTTTAACAAGTAACAATAGCAAAACGAAGATAAACCATGGTAACGACAATCACAAAACGTGTAAAGCAATGGTATGAGGGGGACGAATTGAATGTCGCGATGAGGTCCTTAAAGGAAAGAAAGAAACACAAGTGTCGCGATAAGAAATTAGGAAAAGAAGAATTTATCGAATCGTCAATTCATAAGACGGTCACGGTCAGCACATAAAAGCCATCAAATCTAGATTTGGTGGAAATGATGATTCTTCTTTTGCTTTCTTCCTCCCTTGTTTGGATACAGACTCTTTGTGCACCCTATGTTTCTTTGAGTAGCTGTTCCTTAGGAATCTTTGCTGCAATGAACACTCATCAGATATGGCTTTGTATGTTTAATGACAGGGTTTAGCTTGCTTCTTAGCCTTTGTGTTCTTAGCCTTTAAGAGTTTGATTTCTTTGGCTTGATCTGTAACCTGTTTTACATAAGGAGATACAAAGATCATAGACATTTTGAAAGATCATTCATCCTCATATCCCTGCAAGGGATTTATCATATGATGAATGATCTTCAAGATTTCTCACCAGTAGGTTCTGGGATGAGAATCATAACAATGGAGTTGGTGAATGTCTAGATGAAAGTCAGGGGGAAAGTTTTTGGGAAGGGTTCAGGTTGATAGCTCAAAAGGTTCCTCCCTAGGTTGAGCAGACTAATAGAGTCAGGCAAGTGTACTCATTTTTGGGACTTCACCTAGTAGAAGCAGGAAGGGTGGATGGAGTTGTTCATCAGATAGTCTTTCAGAGGAAGCACCCACATCCTAGTGGTTGCATAGTAATCAAATAAAGGTGTAACTTTGCCTGAGAAATGTTTTGCCCTTCTTATCATTAAAAAAAAACTTACTAGTTAAACTATTTACTATAGGAAAGTGATCAAAGTACATCTATATTAAGCTAATTTCACCTAAAAATATATAGAAATAAAAATGAGGATACATGACAAACTTCCTTTTTAAGCCTCTTAAATGTCTAAGCATACCATCAAAAATTAATGTTGGAAAAATTATACTATAGATTAGTTTGTTTAAAAAAATTACCCAGTGGCAATATTTGTAGAATTTGATCCAAGAGGTACATTATTTCATTTGAAACTAAACAATGATTAATTGTGTGAAATAAAAACCGTCCATTGGGGTGAAAACAAAGCTTTATTAAATGTTTAACACATTAAATCCCCTCATATCCCATAAGCTGAAGTAGCATTAAAGATACTTTGATTTGGTAATGATCTTCCGCATCAGCATCATCACAAATAAGATCAGTTCGAATTGATGCTTCGAGAGATAGACACAACCTTGCAGCAACTTATTGGCAGATATGTTCCTAACATATGTTGAATGTTTTACTTAGCAGACGGTCCACAACTGGTTCAACGATGTGTCGATAACAATAGGACTATACAGTCAGCGCATAAAAATATAACTTTCTCCGAAGAAAAATCAATTGACTGTCATGAAACTCGACATTTCCCTTCAGTCTTTTCCAAGTATCGATCATTTGTGCTTAGGAACAGGACTCAAGAGCAGCCATGTAGCCTTAGAAGAGAGAGATCGTCGGTAAGAGAGATTAGGGCTTGTAATGAAGAATGTCAGTTAGAGAGATTGCTTGAGTAAGTGTGCGATTGAAATGGATTCTTATAGGTTTAGGAGTCCCTCTTGATCCCTTTTAACCCACAGAATTCAATAACATCCCTGTTTTTAAATTCTGTTCCATTATCACATCTAATAGTTTTAACCTTTTGATTCAATTGGTTTTCTATTTCGCTTTATAAAAGTCCTTAAAGATTGCACTAGTTTCAGTCCTTAGTTCTTAAGAAAAATGTCCAGACTAAATCGCTAAAATCATCAGTGATAACCAAGACAAATCAGGTCTTATGTTTAATACTCCTCACAAATGTAGGTCAAACAAGCCCATATGAAAGAAGTTGTAGGGTGTGAACTAATAAGAGCTCACTACTAGGCCTTACAAGAAGCATTTGTGTTGCTTCCCCGTCTGACAAGCAACACAAGTGGGTCATTTTGAAAAAGCTTTGTTAGGTAAACCTCAGACAAAGGTTTTCCTACACAAGTCTGTTTTAGGTTTTGAAATTAACCCCGATGACCCAACCAGTCCTATGCATATGTTACATTTCATCATTGTAGCATTCGCAATTAACAAGCCAAACCTCCTAAAGGAACAATGTACTCTATATTAAACTGTCATATTGTTTTTGTCTGGAACTATTACTAAGTAATATTTGATTTTCATCAGGTAACTTAAAATCAGGAGACAAAACAAGACATTCAGAGTCAGTAAACAGAACCTTGTTCTTTTTGTCACACATTTGTGACACAGAAAAGAGATTGAAAGGCTGAAGTTCTTTCACAAAGCTTACATCCTCAAAATCTAACTTACCAGTTTTTATTTTCCCTTTACCAGTAATATAGCCTTTACTACCTCCAAAGGCAACAGGGCCACCATTAAAGTCTTGAAAGTCAGCAAGGTAAGCCTTGTTCCCTGTCATGTGCCTGGAACATCCACTATCAATAATTCCTTTATTCTTTAGAGTTCTATGTGGATTATCCTGCACATTTAAAAGAAAGAGATTAGACTCTCTTTTAGGGACCCAAGCCGTGTTTGTGCATGAGTCTTCCAGTGGGAGTCTTTTAATGTTGAATAATTTTTAAGACTAGAACCATCCATTGTATTTGGAGAAAATATTGTTGTTGAATCCTGTGTTCTCCATTAAACAATAACTGCTGAGGACTTAACGAATACAGTGTCCATTTTCCCCCAACGGTATTACTAACTCTTTACCATTAGCAGTAATAAACCTTTTGGATTGGAAAATTTTGTTCTTAGTACTGTTGTTCTTTTGAAAGGCCTTGATGATGATGAATGAGTTTTGTGAAAACATTTGCTGGACCTACCACATTCACAATGGGCTTAACATATTCACTTACAGAGCAGTGCTGTTTAGTATTGTCCGTCCCACTGTTAACATTTATCTAGCATTACTAAAATTTTTTTAGTACCGTTAGCTTTAGCAATTAACTGTATTATTTCCAGTTAGGTGGGGGGATGGGGGCTTGATTTGGGTATCTAAAGAACAAATTGATTTTTGTTTTATTAACCCTTTAAACATTGTTCCAGTTGTTCCTCACCCCTGAACCATTACCCTAGAACATATTTTGTTGTTTAGTTTCAACTTGTTTTGCCCCACTTTTACATGATAATCACAATCTTTATCAAATGACTAAAACTACCAACAGACAAAAACATCCTCTTTTCAGTAAACCATGCCCCAACCATTGTTGAATAACCTTAGGTTTTTGATTATGTGTAGACTGTTTCTTAACATTTTTCCTAGGAGTTTTTACTTGCTTGTTAGCAAAACTAGGTGTATTAAGTCCTTTTGTTTGTACAGTCACATACTCATCATCACTATCTGATTCATACTCCTCAATGATAGGAGCATCAGACCAAACCTTAGGTTGAACTTCTATATTTAATTCATTGATAACTGGTTTCAAAACCAATTCCACAAGGTTCTGTCTAATGTTAAGCAAGTCGACAGGTATCAAGTTCAGTTGTTTGGGATTCAGATTCACTTGGTTGAAGAGATTTAAGAGGGAAGAAGGTGTCTCTTTTCTGGACCATATGTGTATTGGTGAGTCATCTATTAAAATATCAGGGTCCAGAGGCAAATATTTTCTGTCATGGTGTGGGGGAAACTGCTTGCATTTTACACTTGTTTTAGCAAGAAGCCTTTTATGCAAGAGTATAATTCTCAAAATCACTTTTTTTTTTTTTGTTTTTTTTTTTTTTTTTTGTTTTTTTTTTTTTTTTTTTTTTTTTTTTTTTTCTTTTTTTGTTTTTTTGTGTTGCCCTTAAAGACACTTTGTGAAACTTCATTTTCATAACTTAAATTCCTACTATATCTGTAATCACCATACCCGAGCCCAAATTTATCAGAGGCACTCATATGATGATTTATCATTTTACCAAGATTTTTTGAAGAATGATTCCATTTGTCCACTATTACTTCTAAATCATCTTTTTTTCTTTTTGACTTTAGCAACATTTCTTTATGGTATGGCTAGAACATCTGTTTTCTCTATCATCTAAATCTATTTCAAAATTTGATTCTTTTGTTCATAACCAAAAGTTGACCTTGTTGAGGGGCAACTAACTGAGCTTCAACTTCTCTTAAACCTTGAGTATAAGCCTTTATTTCTACACTAGCATCACTAAGTTGCTCTCTTTGAGTATCATATAGCCTTTTAATGTTAGCATAAGACTCTTTACACTCATTTGAACAGGAAGTTACCTGTGTGTCTGATCCTGAGCTGTTGCTAGCCATGAAAGCATAATTTTCATCATCTTCTGAATGAGTTGTCCAGTCAACACATTCTCCATCAACTGTCACCAATGCTTTAGTAGACTCTTCTTTCTTTCCAGTTCCTCCTCCATCTTTATTCCAGGATTCATCCATCTCTTCCATCCTGTTATCATTCCTTTGCACTACACTACTCTCTTGCAAAATGCCCTGTTTTGTGGCAGTTGTAGCATTCCACTTTGGTTTTATCAAAACCAACAGGTTCTTTTGCATCAAACTGTAGCTTTCTACCAGTCTTCTTGTAGAACTTCTTTATTCTCATGAATCATTGCACTTATCCATTTTAAGTCCAGTTCTTCAAGTCATATTCATCAACTTGGTCTAAGTCCTCATGATCCAGTTGAGGACAACTAGATTGACTTGCAAGCAAGGAATATGATGATGTTTGTTCATGCTTTGAATAATGACCAGAAGTATTGGAAACACCATAAGCAGTACTAACATCATTAGTACTGCTGGTTTTCAGAAACAAATGCTACAATTATGTGCAAGTTGGAAGATGATGCAAGTAGAGCCTTTTATATCATTTTTCAAAGACTCTTTAATGTGTTGTAACAAGTCATCAAAACTGAGACGTCCATTCCAGGTTTGTTCCTCATCATTAAGGAAACTTGTAACCAAGCAGAAGGTAAGATCTTAGAAATTTTCAGAACTGCATCTTCAGTAGATACACCAGCTCGTGAATCTCTAGCTGAACTGAGAAGACTTTTGGAATTCTCCCAAAGGAGCCTTGTAATCCACTTTTTAAACAATTAATCCTTCAACGGTTGCTTATCAAGATGTACTTCTGAATTCTTATGGATTACTCATATTCCACCAAATCTAGATTTGATGGCTTTCCAACACTTCTTTTGCATCAGTCATGCTTATGGAATTTACTAGATGATCTTCGGTATGGCCATTAGCAAGGTGGTCCTAGCTTTTTCTTCTTCTTTCTCTGGCCACTAAATAACACTATGGGGAATTTGGATTAATTATTTTGATGTAAAGGGTTATTAAGCTCCTTCTCCTATTTAGGAGAGGCAAAATTTTAATTTGCCTGATGTATCCGTTGTGACTGACACAGGTACCATTTTCCCAATTTTGGATAACCTCCCAAATTGGAATAGTCTGTATGAGGCCAAATAGTGTTCCAACTTCAATAGCCCATATATCAATTCCCCTTTTTGAGAATAGGCCGTTTGATGTGTTGTGATACTGGTAAATTGAGGAGTTTGTTGTGTTGGTGTTTGTTGTTGTCCTTGTGGAGGGGATTGGTGGAATGTTCATCTTGTGTATTCCATACATGTTTATCCTAGTTGTTTGGAGAAGAAAATACTGATTTTTAATCTGTTCTTCTTATTCAGAGTTTCTCAAGGCTCTGATACCACTTGAAAGTCCTATGTAAACTGAATGGATCTTTACACCTATAAAGATGATAGTCCCAGGATTGTATAAAATTTAAACCAAAATGAAACCCTAATGTGTAAGAAAACAATGACAGCTTGAGCTAGGATAAGTATTTCCTTGATTAGACTAATTTGTCCTTGCATTTGTGCTTGAGCTTCCTTGAATTGACCAACGCACCCTTTAATTAACAAAAGCCCTTTGTTTTTTACTGGATGGTGAAATGGGGAAGACGGGTGAATAGTAAATGTGCTTCCCGCCTATTTTTGGACAGTTAAAACTGTTGATCTTTGGTGAGTTTGCACATTTGGTCCTTCTCTTTCTTTCCTCTTTTTCTAGTTATAAATAACTTCCGAAAATAGCAAGGTTGGCCCTTGTGGATGTTACAAAAGGAAATTGGCTCAGGTTTCGGGCTTTTGGGGCTTCGGCTTTGTACTCTTCTGATTCTCGTGTCCGTGCTTGCTCGCTTTTGACTGTTTCTTGTGATTTTTGACTTATCCATACCTGCATACACAAAACACAAATTCAAGCATATTTTTGCCATTTTTGGACTGTTTTGGGTTTAATTGGGTTATTTTAAGTATAAATGGATATGTGTATTTTACACTTATCAAATACCAAAAACTTTAGATATATTGATTGCAAATATTCTGCCAAGGTTACAGAATAACTAACTATGAATTGATAATTCTAACTATTCTACGGGGTTCCCTTTATACACCAAGGAAACCCTAATGCGCTTACAAAACGCGTATAATGAAAATGCATATCTATTCCTAATATATCTCATGCATATCACTTTAGCAGTACTAACTATATAATACTAACAGTACTAACTATACTGGCAGTACTAACAATGTACCGACAGTACTAACTAATATAACTAGCAGCACTAACTACTTAATCTATTTCTTCAGTCTTTAGCAGCAGTATCAATCTTGAACCAGTAGTAGTAAAATAATACTGGCAGTAGTAACTCAAAATTCCCAACAGTTTTGAAGGTAAACCTCTTACAAGATTTCCCTTAACCAATTTATTCATAGTTTTGAAATTTATGTGTCCAAGTCTCCTATGCCAAAGTTTAGATTCATAAGATATGGCTTTTGCAAAGAGATAAGTTAGACCTCCTTTAGGAACAATGTTCTTTAAATCAACATTATACATATTGTTCTTTCTATGAACTTTAAGTAAAACTTGACTTTCATCAGTTAACTTAAAGTTTGGAGATAAAACAATACATTCAGTGTCATTAAATAGAACACTAATATTTTTGTCACACATTTGTGAGACACTAAAGAGGTTAAACTTTAACTCTCTTACAAAATACACATTCTCAAAATCTAAATTACCAGTTTTGATTGTACCTCTGCCTGTGATTTTCCCTCCTTTGGGGTTACCTCCAAAGGCAACATATCCTCCATCTATCTCTTCATAGTCTGTAAGATAGGACATGTTCCCTGTCATGTGCCTTGAGCACCCACTATTAATCACTCCTTGATCCTGTAAATCCATTTGTGGATTGCCCTGCACATTAGATAAGAAAATCAGTTTCTTTTGGGGACCCAAGCCATCACTGACTTGGATCTGTCTTGTGCATCAACATAATCAAACTTTTTCAGGGTGATTGATGCACTGTTGTGTTTAGAAACATGGTCTAAAACTTTAGTCTTTGGTTTCCAAACCCAACAAGCTGAGGCCTTAACAGCATTAACATTATTTCCCTTAACAACATTAACTACTGCTTTTGGCTTAGCAGCATTAACTACTGCTTTTGGCTTAGCAGTATTAACATTTTTATCCTTAACAGTATTTACCCTCTGATTAAAATTACAATTTTTAAATGTTGTATTCTTATGAATGGGCCTCTTATTAGTTGGATGTGCTATTTTAGAAAAATATAACATTGGTCTAGCAGCATTCACTATTGTTTTTGAGTGAGCAGCATTAACTTGTCTAGCAGTATTAACTGATACTAAGCCAGACTTCATTAGTACTGCTCTTGGAACCATGTTCTTTTTAGGGCAGGGGTGAGTCATTTTGGCAAAATTCTGATGATTCACCCTTTTAGCATTGTTCCAAATAGGTTTCGTATTTTGAAACTATTTTTGATTCACCTTTTAACAATTTACCTGCAAGTGATCAAAACTTCCACATACATAACAAGCTTTATTAAACATCTCAAAATTACTTCCTAATCTTTGAGACATCATTTATTCTAGTTTCTTTGATTGCCTCTAGGAGTATGAATGTTTTGCCTATTTTGCTCAACATGATTGACATTTTTCATAGCAGTTTTTTCTTGCTGTTTAGGTTTGACAAACTCTATCTTAGCAAAACTAGGCTTAAATGTTTTCTTTTCAATCTTAGTTTGAGACACATTTTCTTCCTCGCTATCTGACACTCAATCCTCAATAATTAGAGCACCCTTATTCTTCTTAACTACTTTAGGCTTTGTTTCACTAGCCTTAGCTTCACTTTTCTCAACAATAGGCTTAATAACTATAGGCTCACTTGTAAACCCTTCTAAACCAGAGAATGACAGATCAGGTTTTAGAGGCATAAAATTTCCTGTATAGGGAGGTGGAACAGCATTATACCCTAAACCTGTTTTGCACTTATCAACTATCTAACAGTCTATTAATTTGCTTAAGTTTTTAGATGAATTCTCAAAATTTTCTACTGTTAGCTGAATTTCATCTTTTTATTTTGAGCCAGTTCCAACTTCCTTCTAATGCATTCTGTAATGTCACATCTCTTAAATGCATGCTCCATTTTTTTAATGACCTTGATATCTTCCTCATAAACAACTCATTTTTATTAAAATAGAAGTCTTGCATCAACAGACTCTAAAACATGTTTTATAAGCAATAGATTATAACTAATGTCTTCAGTCTTTAACAGTTGTTCATTTTGTTCTTTAAGAATTTTAACATTTTCCAAACAAGATGATGAACAGTTTGAATCAGTAGATACCTCAAAGTTAGAACTTGTAGAAGAGTAAGCCATGAGTGCAAAGTTAGTTGGACCTTCTTCTGCTTGATCACTCCAATCATAACCAGAACCATCACAAGACACCAAAGCATTAGAAGTAGTTGTCTCCACTAGCATAGCCCTTCTTGTATTCTCCCTATTCCTGATTTCTTGGTTCCTTGGAGCCCTGCACTCCATTGCAAAGTGTCCCCTTTTGTGGCAGTTGCAATTTAAAAAAAAACAAAAAAAATTATTAAATAAAAAATAAAAAACTCAACTTTTACCGTATAGACTTATCAAACCCAATGGTCTCAGTACCATTTACAAAAAACTTCCTTCCAGTGTTCTTCAAGAATCTCCTTGCCCTTATTGTTAGCATAGCCATCTGCCACCTCAAATCCATCTCTTCTAAATCATCAGGATGAATTTGTTGTAAGTCCTCATTGTCAAGTTGTGGACTGTTTGGTTGAATTGCAAAGAAAGCACAGATGACAACATCACTCAAGTTGTCAATAGTTGTTGAGTTAACAGCAGTAGCTTGAGTGCTAGCATTTGTAGCACCATGAGCAGTATTAACTGCTCCATTTGTACTGTTGGTGCGGTTTAAGGACACAAAGGCTACGTTTTGTGTGTTTGTGCTTGAGCTTGATGTCCCTTTGACCTCTGGTTCATAGATCTTCAGGTTGTTGTAAAGATCATCCAAGCTTAATGTATCTATCTCAGGATTGTTCCGCCACACAATGGTATGTGTGTTCCATTATGGTGATAGACTTCTTAAGAACTTCTGATTCACATCTTCTTATGAGATACTTTCACCATGAATCTCCAACTGACTGATAAGCTTTTGAAGCCTATCAAAGGTTTGATCTAACACCTCTAAGCTAGACGCAGTAAAATTTTCATACTGCTGCTTTCCCTCCAAGCCTCTTCTTAATAGCCTGCATCAATGACTTGACATCTTTAATGGAGTTAAACTTCAATTGATGTTCATTAGGGATGTCCATTAATAAAGTGCTTCTTTCCTTCAACTCTAACCTCCTTTGTGCCTTTTCTTCAGCAGTTGTAGGAGCAATTGTAGTCTCAACTTTAACACCCCCATTTTCATACGCAGCGGAACCAACAATTGGGTGTTAACTAATGGCACAATTACACATAAATTACAAAAGAACAACTCAAAAGAGACGTCGTCAAACATGTTCCATTCCAAAAGTAAGATCAAAGTGTAAAAGTCGTCCTACAGAATCTTAACCAAATCAACATACAAGTTTTATAAACCACCAACATTTTTTAAATGTGGTTTGAGGAATGGAACTTAAAAACAGTTTAACAAAATAAATTCGCGCAAGCTCCTCCTCATACCGCTCCAAGTCTTCAACATTGATTACCTGAGATAAACATGCTTAAAAAGTCAACAAAATTGTTGAGTGAATTCATAGAGTTTATATGATTAAATGTT